>JAWQFJ010001246.1:12500-67500 GCA_034096865.1 Theodoxus fluviatilis
TTTAGTTTATATCCTTAGCCACAGAGGCCTGAAACAAGGTGGTAATTTGTCACCCCAACTGTTTTTATACGTAGCGGCTGCTATCACAAAAGATGTAAGAGCTAAAGGGAAGCACGGAATTCTGTTTTTAACCAAATGGACCAGAATTATTGTATTTGTTGCTGTTTGCTGATGACGTGGTCCTTATGTCTGACTCTGCTGTAGGATTGCAAAACCAGATTGATGTATTGGTACGTTCTGCTGCCATGTTCGGTTTAAATGACACATCAAAGTCAAATAATGTTGTCTTTCGATTGAGCGAGCAAATTGCCACCCATGAAAAGTGGTTTATAGGTCAGCAAAGGATCCAAACATGCAATTAATACAAGTATCTTGGGGTCATGTTTACTACAAATTTGTCATCTAGCATACCACAAAACGATCTCTCTAGGAGGGCCAAAGCAGCGGTTGTACAAATACTCAAATCGATGCGAAAGATGAATTGAACATCTTTAAAGATTTTCATGAAATTTTTCGATGCAAAGGTTCAACCGATCTTGATGTACGGGTCAGGAGTATAGGGACTGAATTCTTGCGATAGCGTAGAAAAAGGTCATTTATTCGCCGCGAGGAAAATTCTTTAATGTACCCCCCAAAATGCATTGGTTTATGATGAATTGGGAGATTTCCCTTGCACATTAACGCAACGATTAGAGCGATAAAGTAATGGCTTTGAATTTTAAATATGCCTTCCCATCGATGCTAAGCAGGAGACAAAGCTACAACAACTGGGCTGGCTAGCAAAGTAAAACTAATTTTGAACTCAGCTGGCTTCGACCATATTATTTTGGTCAGAGCAATTAGTAAATGATGAAATATGATTTTTATGTACATTTTGGCAAAGGATGATAGAAATGTATGAACTTGAGTGGAATGAGAGGATGAGTAGCGGTCGTTTCAACATTTACCGCACAAAAATATCCACAATCTACTTTGAACCATACCTACATTGCATATATAAGTAAGTTTATCGTGATGCTCTCACAAAATTTAGATTTGAAATATGTGAAATCAATGTGCATAGACATAGATTTTCTCCAACTAAAGTAGATTTGACATGTCCAGTTTGCATGGAAGAGGAGGAATATCAAATTCATACTTTGCTACAATGTCCTGTTTACGAAGATTTACGAAACTGGTACCTCAAAATTGACAATCTTGGGCAAAATAGTGATACTTTTGTCCATCTGTTGAGTTACACTGAGGAGCAAACAATCAGACGGGTGGCTTTGTATATTTTCTTGGCACTAAAGCGTCGATCCGAGCTGTGAAATATTGTTTAAAGTTCTGAAAATGGATACCTCTAGATATCGCCTTAAAGCATATAAGATGATGTTACTATCGGGTATTAGTGAAACATGGGCTGACAAGATAAAGACGTCACTGTACAGATATGACTTCGGTAGTGTGTGGGAAAAATCAAGGTGTGCATAGTGAAGCAGTATTTTCTTGAGTTGAAAAAACGCATGTTGTATGAATACAGATGCATGTGGTCTGAATCTCTAGCGGGGAGCAGAGGATTCGATTTCTACAGACTTTACATGTTTGGGGCACAGAGAACCACCTCCTAGCACTTGATCAGAAAATATTTCATGATGTTTATATCAATGTTCGTGTTGGTTTTAGTGACTTATTTTCCCACAGAGTAAGATATATTAAGGATTTCCATTGTAGCTCACGTCTATGTCCTGCATGTTACGAGTCTGATGAGAGCGAAAAACATTTCTTGCTCGAAAGCCCAGTATATCAAGACTAGCGACAAAAATACATAAGTATTCTGACTGTTACAGCTAATGAAGTTTATGTCCATTCCATTATGTCCACAAATGCAACTAGGCATGTTCGCCAAGTGTCCATGTTCTTATACTATGCCTTTAAAGATCTAGGAGAGCGTGCTGAAGCTTATTGTTTACACAATAATATTGAATAACTTTATGTATTGTGAACTTCTTTTAATTATAACACATTTTGTTTTCGTGATAATGCATTGTAAAACAGCCCATTCTCACCTAGCTGAAAAAAAAACTAATTAAGCAATTCAGTGCGCGTGCGCAAGTTCGTGACGTCACATACATCCTAGCTTCAAGCCGAAACATGGCTGAGCCAAGCGATTATGACAACAAGTTAGACATGGGTTGCGACCCTGACAGCAGTTTAAGCAGTTAATGCGAACAATACGACAAAGAATGTCCTCCAATACCCGAACCATGCCAGTATGAGCCCTACTGCAGCGATGCAGATGACAAACCCTACGAAGAAAACATCGAGAAGCCTTCAGATCGGCTATCCCACAAGCCTCTCGTGTGAACTTCATTTGCATATTTCGGACGAAAACCTTCCATCACGTGATGTCATCTGGGCTAGAGAAACTTTCGCCGGTAGGCGAAGTCTCTATTGGACTAGAATGCCCTTTTCATTCAGAGCCTTTAAATCTCACAGGTCAGTGCTGTTTCTGGAGAAAAACAAGACGCGTCTGACAAAACTTATCTCTCCGCTGTGTCGCCAGCTGCTACATCCAAAAATTCAAATGGAACTCTCTGTAAATTGTGTCAAAATGGCGAAAAAGGACAGTTTTGATGGAGTTTGAATGCTATGTGGAGCGTCTTGCCATGTACTTTGAAGCAAATGACATTGCTCGTGAAATGAAAATCTGTGTGTTTCTGTATGTCAATGGTGCCAAGTACTACAGTCTTTTGAAGTCTTTGTTATCTCCTGATCCACCTTCAACAAAGACGTATGATGAATTTGTGAAACACTCCAAGAGTATGTATTACCAAAACCATTGGTCATTGCTGAAAGGTTCAAATTTCACAACAAGCGTCAGTCAGACCTGGAAAGAGTGAATGACTTTGCTGCTGAACTCAGATGCTTGGCGTCATACAGTGACTTTGGCCAGTTTCTACCAGATGTACTTAGAGATAAGTTTGCGTGTGGTCTTTCTGATGCTAACACGCAGAAAAAGCTGCTGTCGGAGAAGGACCTTACATTTGCCAAAGCCACTGAAATTGCCCAGGCTATGGAAGCATCTGCTGCTCAGTCTGCTGCTCTTCATCAGCAAGTCACCGAACAGCAAGGAACTCCAGAGGTCAACGCTGTTCAGAAAATTGCCTCAAAGCCAGACACATTTTCAGACAATGCAGACAGTCGTCAAACGCAGAAGTGTTATCGTTGTGGCAAGCAATACACTTCAACAGATTGTCTTTTCAAGACTTGCAAATGCAATCACTGCGAGAAAGTGGGTCATCTGGCTGCAGTTTGTCGCTCCAAGAGTAGAGAGAAATCCTCCTCAAACCAGTGTGTGACCAGCGATCAGTTCAACGTTGAACAAGTCAACTACAACACACCACTTCAGAAGGTGAACAGTCAGTTTTCAGATGGAAGGCAAAGCCTCATCTGTCCACAGTCTTTTCCCCACTGCGCAGTCTTCTTCGCAAGAATGTTGTTTTCAAATGGGGAGAGCAGCACACGCAAGCTGTCATGAAAGTGAAGGATCTACTACTGTCAGCTGATCTATTGGTTCACTTCAGCCCTGATTTGGAAGTGGCCCTTTCCTGTGATGCCTCTGGAGTGGGCCTAGGAGCAGTTCTAGCCCACAGGCTGCCTGACGGCACTGAGGGACCTGTAGCATATGCCTCAAGGTCTCTAAATAACGCTGACAAAAACTACTCTAACACTGAAAGAGAGGCCCTTGCTGTCACATTCGGAGTGAAAAAGTTTCGAGACTACCTGTTCGGGCGTCATTTTTGACTGTACACCGACTACAAGCCCCTCATGACCTTGTTCAACGAGCACAAGCCCATTTCTTCAGAAGTCTTGCCAAGAATCCAGCGTTGGGCCATGCTGCTATCAGGCTACGGTTACACCATCAGTTACTAGCCAAGTGCCTTCATGACGCATGCAGATGCTCAGAGTAGGCTGCCTATGCCAGCCACAAGCCTTGATACTTCAGCACCAGAAGAGTTTGTCCTTTTGATGGATCATTTAGACACAATTCCAGTCACCTGTGCTGTCTCGTATCAAAAGGTTCACACTGTTTGAATGGCCGTCTGGACTAACACAAAAATTTAAATCTGATCAAAAGCTGTACCAGAGTCATGAAGTCGAGCTCAGTGTTAAGAATGGCTGCTTCCTACTGAGAACAAGAGAAGTGGTACCCAAAGCTTGCAGAAAAGACATGTTAGGTGACCTGCATTCCTGTCACCCAGGTGTCAACAAGATGAAATCCCTCGCTCGATTGCCAGGCATTGACAAGGACATTGAAACCTTGGTTCAATAATGTGAAGCGTGTCAGCAAGTTCGTCACATGCCTGAAACTGCTCCTCTTCACCCGTGGGAACGGCCTGAAAAACCATGGTCAAGACTACAAGTGGACTTTGCTGAACCGTTCCTGGGCCACATGTACCTGGTCATTGTGGATTCACACTCCAAATGGACGGAAGTGAAAATGATGACAAAAATCACTGCAGAAAAGGCCTTTTCCTGCATCAGAGAGCTGTTTGCTACTCACGGGTTGCCAGACACTTGTCTCGGACAATGGCCCGACCTTCCCCTGCATGAGTTCAAGAAGTTCATGCAAGGAAATGGCATTCGTCATGTGCTGGTATCTCCCTACCACCCAGCATCAAACGGCCTCGCTGAGAGAGCAGTACAGACTTTCAAAGAGTCAATGAAGAAGATGTCTCCCAGGCTGTCACTACAGAGGTAGCCAATATTTCTGCTTGCCCACCCTTCATTCTACTACAGGTGTTCCTCCTGCAGAACTGTTGATGAAGAGAAATTTGAAGGTACGTCTCCACTTGAGTCGACCTACAAGAAAGGCCAAAGAGGCTCTGACAGAACAAATTCTACCATGATCGCAGTGCTAAAAACAGACTTTGTAGTTGGCGACGAAGTAGATGCACGCAACTATGGATCTGGTCAGTCGTGGTTTCAGGTAACCATTGTTGAAGTCACAGGTCTTCTCTCCCTCAAGGTCAAACTTGCTGATGGACGCATGCTTCTACGTCGCTTTGACCAAGTCCGCAACGATGGGCAGATGAACGACTTGAGCAAGGCTCTCCTCTGCCCATGTCACTGAACTCCACTTTACCCGACGACAATCCCAAAACGTCATCTTGCTCCTACCTCCTGTTCTTACTCCCACGCCCACCTTTCACTCTAGCCCTAGACCCATCATCACCTGTGGCCAAAGATGACTTTTCTCTTGTCACTCCAGCTCGTACCATCCTCTCACAGGGTACGAGTCCTCGCATCGCATGTATTCCAGGGTCAGCTGGTCCAACTTCAGATGTTCAAGGCAAAGGCATTCAACTCCGTTCCGGTCTTGGAGAGTCATCCCCTCGGCCAACGATGTTCAACAGGCCTGTTCCAACCCTAGCTGAAAGACTCCAGAGAGCACGCAAAGCTCCTGACAGATTGGACTTGTAAAATGTTCTGTTCTCTTTTCAAATGGAGTTCAGCTTCTTAAAAATTTTAAGGGGAGAGTGTTGGATTACGTCCCTTGAGTACACTCGTGCCCGAGAGACATGAAGCGAGAGAATAAAGCAATGGAAGTGACGCCAGTTTCTCGCCTCTTCATTCCTTACAGCGTGCATGCGTGCACGTTTGCATGTGTATCTGTGTGCGCGTGTGTATATATGTATGCTTATGTGTATGCGTTTCTCTTTTGGTGTTTGTTTTTGTGCGTTCGTCAATTCCTGTCTCTGCGTGTCTCTGTGTTTGTGTGTGCGTGCGAGTGTGTGTGTGCGCGCGCATGCGTTTGTGCGTGCGTGTATGTGTGTTTATGTGCGTCTTTCTTTCCCATTTAATTGAAGTCAGCGTGTGTGGTTGTTGTGTCTTATTTCTTCTAAAGCATAAAAACGCACAAACTCCCTAGATTAAGCGAAGCAATGAGCGTTTGCAATGGATGGATGGATGGAGTTGAAGGGGCTATCAGTCATTTGCAATGGATGGATGGATGGATGGATGGATGGATGGATGGATGGATGGATGGATGGATGGATGGATGGATGGATGGATGGATGGATGGATGGATGGATGGATGGATGGAGTTGAAGGGACTATCAGTCATTTGCAATGGATGGATGGATGGATGGATGGATGGATGGATGGATGGATGGATGGATGGATGGATGGATGGATGGATGGATGGATGGATGGATGGATGGATGGATGGATGGATGGATGGATGGATGGATGGATGGATGGATGGATGGATGGATGGATGGATGGATGGACTATCAGTCATTTGGATGGATGGATGGATGGATGGATGGAGTTGAAGGGATTATCAGTCATTTGCAATGAAATCACTCGATCGCCCTTTGGCGCACCACTACTTCTATGGCTGCTCATTGCTGTGAATTGTTTCCGTGTTCCAAACAGATGTGGGTCTACCACTACACGACGCTGCAAGGGTTCTTGGGAATCCAGAAGGAAGGCCTCATTCGGGCATCAAATTCCTCGCTGGGGGACGCCAACGGGGGAGAAGGTAGTGACGTCATCTGTGGACATTAATTTTGGGATGAAGGGTTTGCCCTCTGTCGCGTGTAGCCATACCGTTTCCACGACGGATTCGGTACAAGCGTCTCTAGATTCACACACAACTACGCGCGCGTGCTCTTGTATGCACTGTTACACCACGGTGCTCGTCTGTCTCAATTTTGAGTGTCTAGGGGGTATTCTTTCATTACCTTCACTCACCTTCCGTGCAATCGAGAAACAGAACAGCACAATGAAGAGAAGTGGGCAGATTGAAATTTTAAAAACAGCTTTAATAATGACTACTGATGAGCAACAATTCTTCTCATCGCTGAATAGAAACAATACCTTAATATTCATGTTTACCAAGCCAGCCTTTTACCAAAACTTAACAGAGCAGAGCTCATTTCGGAGTTTGATGCAAGCGTTTGAGACATGACGTCAAAATCTTTCGACCTCGTACTCGTAGCCTTTCCCGCTGAGCTTGAACAATTTCACGACGGCGGGATGACGATTGGCAGGAATGGCAGGGCCCGAGGGTGGGGGCCTGCCGTCTTTCTGGTCTCCGTGTTTATGGAGAGAGGAGGGGGGAGTGCCTCTGAGCCATCCTGCGTCCCCCATCCATCAGTTGACAGGTCAAGATTATTGTGAATTTTCGCCCGGCATGACTCTTGATTACTCGCTCTTCGCCACGCCACCTCCCTGTGATGGGGCCGCGATACTCCTGGGGGTTGCAGCCTTGGAGGCTATGGGCAGGGGGGCAAGGCCTCACCCCTCCCTGGGGACTGCAGCCTTGGAGGCTATGGGCAGGTGGGCAAGGCCCCACCCCTCCCAAGTATTGCTGTCTTCAACACCAACCACCGGAGAGCATTTCCATAACTGTTCAGAGCGCGAGAGGAAAAACCGGTGCGTCTCCAGTCAGTCTCGGGAAATCAACCAATCGGATAACAGCATGGGTTTCGGTGCTGACCAATCATATGTGACCACCCGAGTATGACCCAACACCTTGAGTAGCGTTCTGTCGTCGACCAATTCTCTTGGAAAGATTTCGTGTTCACAGGCCAATCAATGGTCTTGACGTAAATCGTACTAATTCTGAAGGCAAAGCAGGATTTACTTTTGAGACATTATTTGAAGTCTGGGGGTATTAAAATATCTCCACTCATCACAGTACACAAGCACATACTTGCACGCACACACACAGGCACCACACTCGCACCAAACACACACCAAACCCACATGCGCACACAGATACCCAGATACGCATACACGCCTTCGTGCTCGCACTCACATACACAAACACTCGCGCACATGCGTACACATGCACATACATATATATGCACGCACACTCGCACGCTCATGCATAAATGCACAAAGACGAGCACACATACATGCATGCACACACACATGCATGCACACACACACATGCATGCACACACACACGTGCATGCACACACACACGTGCATGCACACACACACGCATGCACACACACGTGCATGCACACACACATGCATGAACACACACATGCATGCACACACGCATGCACGCACACATGCATGCACACACGCATGCACGCACACATGCATGCACACACAATTGCATGCACACACATGCACACACACATACATGCACACAGAACCTCCGCGCACATATATACTGACACACACGTGCGTAATTACACGGACACACTTGTGTGCTTGTACGCACGTGCATACATGCACGCAAAGAGAGAGAGAGAGAGAGAGAGAGAGAGAGAGAGAGAGAGAGAGAGAGAGAGAGAGAGAGAGAGAGATTGATTGATTGATTGATTGATTGATTGATTGATTGATTGATTGATTGATTCTTTATTTGCGGCCGACGACCCATCACGTAGGAATATACACATATGTACATATTAAACAGTTAGCATATCAGATGTACGAGTCAAAATAGAACATAATCTTCTGAAGATAAAGTGACATATTAAACTCGTCAGTATGTAAGTTCAAATAAAATGAACAATTGTACATTTTGGTAAATTATTTCTAGTTATGTCAAGTTTTGTTTAATGTTCATCTTGAGCGTCTGCTGAAATCTCTTGCAGTTTCTGCGTGCGACGTTCAAATGCATAAAATATAAACATGGAAATATCTCGAGTCATCCTTGGCTCTTTTCCAATCATAAAATGTGTTAAATCTGAAGGATATACATATTTAAAATGTTTGACTAAATATTTCTGCCTAATGTCATCATACATACGACAGTTACATAAAAAGTGAGCTTCGTTGTCAATTTCGTCACAGAATGGACAGTTCTTGTCAAAATTATCCTCTTTTCTCGACCGTAAATTGATTTTCAGATCATTACATCCAAAGCGGAAACGAATATACGCATCACGAATTTTTTAATGTTTAAACATGATAAATATTGCTCACATTCAAAGGTTACTTCAAAAGTCCTATAAAAACCAAATCTGTTGCTTTCGTCAAGTGCCGAGCTCCATTTTTGCAGGTCTTTGTTTCAAACTACGAAGGAAACTCTTCTCGTCCAATGTGCCACAGTTGTTCCATATATAAGTAAAGCCAAGATGAGATAAACACATTTCTATTGCTTTCACCCAATTCATATCTTCGGGTATATGGGAGCGAGATAACATGATATATGCTTGCTTGGCTATTCTGCTGTTCGGCATTTTGCACAATCTAAACCAATATTTAACCGCCTGAAAGTGAAGTGTGGTGGTGATGAAAAGAGGGTATCTGCCCAGTTCGCCATAACACATGTTATTGGGGGAGTTCAGATCTACGCTAAGAAAGCGCTTACATGCAAACGTATGCGCTTTTTCCACGTTGTGCCTTTTGGTCAATCCCCATAGCTGTGCACCATACAACAATGCCGGTAGCACCTGGGCATCAAACAGCTTAAAGAAGACAGTGACACTCTGGGAGTGTAGATTTCTCATGGTTCTTAACAACTGCAGAATTTTCTGTTTTGCTTTGACCACTTGACAATCGAGAGCCACGGAAATGGACAGCTTAGTGGTAAAAACAAATCCCAGATACTTGTATCTGTTCACTACCTCCAGGTTATTTCCTCCTATGGTCCATCGTTCTCCTCTACCCAAAAAGCCCCCTTTTCTAAAAACCATTACCTTGGTCTTTTCGTTAGTAACAAAGAGGCCGAGATGACTCGATGCTATGCTTAGACTATCAAGTTGGCGTTGTAGACCTACAGGAGTGGTGGACAATAGCACGATGTCATCGGCAAATAAAAGAGAGAAAAAATATTTTGTTCCAGGCAGTAACTGCACTCCATGGCGCCCATTGCCCCGTATGTAAGAGAGAGAGAGAGAGAGAGAGAGAGAGAGAGAGAGAGAGAGAGAGAGAGAGAGAGAGAGAGAGAGAATGGGGAGGGAGGGAGACACAGAGAGAGAGAGAGAGAGAGAGAGAGAGAGAGAGAGAGAGAGAGAGAGAGAGAGATAACGCATGTTAAAGAAACATATTCAAAAGCTTCTTTTTTGAAGTGATGATATTGAATGCTGATATTCATTTAAGAAAATGTTATACCGATTGCAGTATTTAAACTGCTTTGAAGCATGTATTTCAAAGTGCAGAAAACAGCGCATAGCTCTTCAATGTGTTGGCGTGGTTCTAACAGCGCGTGCGTGTGTTTTTCCTGCAGGGGTGTACTTCACCACCGTGGGTCCTGGGGAGAGCAATGACGTCATCATGCAAAGTTGCTGGCAAAGGGGTGGAGGGGAGCACCCCAGTCTGCTGTTCCGTACCCAGGTTGCTCTGGGCTTCTACCTGCCTCGCTCCGTGCTACATCGACCAGACAACGCTGCTGGGCGTGACGTGTGGATGTACAGGGGAGACTTTCGCATCGAAGGGGATTTCCCCTCCAGGGTTGTCCGGAGATTCTGACGTTTCTGTTTCAACTAAACAAGCGAAATCGAACTCCATGAGGTAAGGACAGAACTCGGGATCATCAAACTTTGACAAAATGCCACCAACGTTCCACGAAAAAAATCGAACTGTACATTTTGGAACAACAGTAGCTGTAACAGTGCCTCGGCCCTCATCGTAGGTGTTACCTCCTCTCTGCGCTGACTCTTTCGTCGTGCACCGGGTCTGTACTCGGTCTCGCTCACTCCGCCGTCCAGTGGTCACGTGCAGCTGTCGGGCTTGTAGAGGGGCGATCTTGTCGGCCGTCTTGTTGATGAATGGGCTCGACGGACCCCGGGCCTGGGTTCTCTTCGTCGATACCGGACAGGATGAGTAAGAAGGACAAACCGTGGTGGCTCAGTAGCGTGGGCGAAGCTACTTCCCTGGCACCATGCACGAGTGGCATTAGCATGCCTCCTCGATATCCCATCGATGCCACTTGAACACGGTAGTCTGCACAAAGTACGACTGTTGCCATGTCTTAGGATGTCCATACGGCGATGCATACCAACCACGCACAGTGTTCAGATTTGCCAGTACATGAGACCTGCCGCCAGATCGAGTTCAATTGCTGCATTGCAGATTCCCGTGCAAGCGCAGACATCATCGATTGCGTTGTTTGACCTGAGTTTAGTTCGGCCTACCGCGCGAGCTGCATGCAATTCTATGCGTGCACGATAAGTCCTTAAGATCCACTCCCACTGCCCAACTTCGCAGTGAAAAGTATTCAGTCTTTCTTTTCCTACAATGTCAGCAATTACATACAAGTTCAAAGCCCGTTTTAAACTCGAAAACAGCGCAGAAACAACTCTCACCCAGTCAGCATTTGCCTGTCCTCCCCATTCCAGGCCAGAGCGTGCCCAGCGCAGATGGACAGACTCATGCTGGCTGAATGTGTGACCAGACTGACCTGCACACACACACACACACACACACACACACACACACACACACACACACACACACACACACACATCTCCCCAGAGCGGGGTATATCATATCCACTTAGAGGCAAACCGTTGTGATCTATCTAGCTGTGTAGTAGTACTATATATCTTTAGAGCTCATTGCTGGCCATCCCAGAGAGGAGCAAAGTGCCGATGTCATAGATTAAACGTGGTTCATTCCTAAATGTGAGTGTTATAAATAGATACGGGGATATAGGCCTACCTCACACGTCATACGGGATTTCGTCGGCTCCTCCAATCACGGAGACGATAACGACTCTCCTTAGGCCTTGTTCTTAGTCTTAGGTCAATTTTTCCACATTTATTAAAATTTTCGTACTTTTCTATTTGCTTCGGAGGGTGTCATATCTGGATGAAAAAGATGTTGATTACGAAAGAAACGTTTTAGGACAAGTAGTGTCACATGTTCTGTCAGTTACGAGTTCGTAGGTGGCTGCTGACTACGATATTATAGACATGGCTGCATTATTTACGGAATCCCCGGAATCCGCGAACCTGGAAGCATGTTATTTTCCCAAACTCTTATGCATGCTTCTGAGTCGTTTATTACTACATCAAAAATGCAAATTCAGTGGTACCGTGCGCATCAGATGCGGCACTTGTGCGATCGCTCTGTATGTGATATGCTGACTGAGAATGGATCATTGTGTTGTTTTATGGAATCGGACAGACAGACACTCAGACAAACAAAGACAAAGACAGACAGAGACAGACAGACAGAGACAGACAGACAGACAGACAGACAGACAGACAGACAGACAGACAGACAGACAGACAGACAGACAGACAGACAGACAGACAGACAAAGACAGACACACAGACAGATAGACACACAAATTCCTGGTCTATTGAAATGACAAGAAGTTTTTATATCGCAACAAAAAAGGTCAACTCACAGATTAGATGATGCAGCACAAACGCTGGGTGAATTGGCATCCCGTTCCTCCTCCCCCCCCCCCCACCCCCCACCCCCCCCCAAACTCCTCCCCCACCCCCCACCCCTCTTTCAATGTTTGACGAAGTACTTTTTATTATAACAGTTACATCCCCCTACTCACTCTACCCCCCTTTCGCCATTCACCCACTTCCCGTGAGGAGGGGGGGGAGGGGGGCGGAGAAGGGGGGCGGGGGGGAGGGTAGAAAGGATTTTTTGAAATCCCCCCCCCCCTTCCCGTCCTCCTCCGCCCCGCTCCCCCTCCTTCCCCCTCCCCATCCATCCCCCCCCCCCCCCCCCAATCCACCACCACTCTTCGTTTTCTATGCCCTCCCACCCAATCATTTCGGGGGTGGGGGGTGGGGGACGGGGCTCTTATAATCTGGCTGTCATCCTGAAAAGTCCAATTAGAGAGATTGCGAACCACCAACGTGAACGGGAGCCGTGGGCCGTACACTCGATTGACCTGGCATTTGAGGCAGGCCACATGGCTTTTCCGTAAACAGGCTTGGCCACGCCCGGCAGAACGCTGATGATGACCTCGGGATGTTCCCAGGCTCTGCTACGTTTTTCCAGATCTATTTGTAGATCGAGGAACGCGCGATGTAGGTCGAACGTCACTTGTAGGGTTTTCCAGATCTATTCATAGAAATACGTTTTTTGAAGCGACAACACATACCCTTCTACTACAGCTGAAATGGTCGTTGTCAACAACATTCGGGGACAGAGTACTCGGAGTACTCTGTCCCCGGGGACAGAGCATTCCAGTACCTACCCTTCAAAAGATGGAGGGTCTCTCGTGGCTGCGACTATTATTAGATTAACCACTGTGAACTTGTCTCCGGCCATTGGGCGTGGTGGCCGATGTGAATGTGATCACGTGATCCTCTGTTCAGGGACTGTTGCATACGACAGCCCGTACGTGTATGCGTGTATGTACAGGTATGCATGTATGTAGACGTATGCGTGTATGTACAGGTATGCATGTATTCACAGGTATGCATGTATGTAGATGTATGCGTGTATGTACAGGTATGCATGCATTCACAGGTATGCATGTATGTAGACGTTTGCATGTATGTACAAGTATGCGTGTATGTACAGGTATGCATGTATGTACACGTATGCATGTATGTAGACGTATGCGTGTATGTACAGGTATGCGTGTATGTACATGTATGCATGTATGTAGACGTATGCATGTATGTACTACCCAAGCTGACATTCCGGACCACTGAGATGCATGATAAAGCATGAAGTGTCATGTAACGCTCAGATCTATTAATATATGACGAACGTTCTACGTTAAGCCAAATGTTTTGTTGTGACACCCCAAACTTCGACTATTACTCGACCCTCACTTCGATTAAAATAGCATAGCAATATAACTGAACCATTGGTTTGTGCCACATATCGCTTTGATAAATCAATACAACTCTTTGGTTACTGATTGTTTTCTATATGTGCCAGTAATGATTAAAATAGCGTTTTGCCTGCAAACCAAAGAAATGAATGTCGGACAACGGTTCCAGGCACGAAAGATCTC
The DNA here is from genome assembly GCA_034096865.1 of Theodoxus fluviatilis. Lineage (NCBI taxonomy): Eukaryota > Metazoa > Mollusca > Gastropoda > Cycloneritida > Neritidae > Theodoxus > Theodoxus fluviatilis. The sequence continues at coordinate 26,392 of JAWQFJ010001246.1, forward strand.
TCTGTGATCCACTTGCACTGACCAACCAATCGGGATCCAGCACCGGCCACAACGGCGACTTGTACATCAGACTTCAAGGTACATGATGATTGACGTCGATTTCGATCTTAGGAAATTTGCCGCAAGTCACACAATCACTGGCGGCAAGTCACACAATCACTGGCGGCAAGTCACCAATTCACTGGCGGCAAGTCACACAATCACCGGCGGCAAGTCACACAATCACTGGCGGCGTCACACATTCACTAGCGGCAAGTCACACAATCTCTTGCGGCAAGTCACACAATCACTGGCGGCAAGTCACACAATCACTGGCGGCAAGTCACACAATCACTGGCGGCAAGTCACACAATCACTGGCGGCAAGTCACACAATCACTGGCGGCAAGTCACACAATCACTGGCGGCAAGTCACACAATCACTTGCGGCAAGTCACACAATCACTTGCGGCAAGTCACACAATCACTGGCGGCAAGTCACACAATCACTTGCGGCAAGTCACACAATCACTGGCGGCAAGTCACACAATCACTAGCGGCAAGTCACACAATCACTAGCGGCAAGTCACACAATCTCTTGCGGCAAGTCACACAATCACTGGCGGCAAGTCACACAATCACTTGCGGCAAGTCACACAATCACTGGCGGCAAGTCACACAATCACTAGCGGCAAGTCACACAATCACTGGCGGCAAGTCACACAATCACTTGCGGCAAGTCACACAATCACTAGCGGCAAGTCACACAATCACTGGCGGCAAGTCACACAATCACTGGCGTCAAGTCACACAATCACTTGCGGCAAGTCACACAATCACTTGCGGCAAGTCACACAATCACTAGCGGCAAGTCACACAATCACTAGCGGCAAGTCACACAATCACTAGCGGCAAGTCACACAATCACTAGCGGCAAGTCACACAATCACTAGCGGCAAGTCACACAATCACTAGCGGCAAGTCACACAATCACTAGCGGCAAGTCACACAATCACTAGCGGCAAGTCACACAATCACTAGCGGCAAGTCACACAATCACTAGCGGCAAGTCACACAGTCACTGGCGGCAAGTCCCACAATCACTAGCGGCAAGTCACACAATCACTGGCCGCAAGTCACACAATCACTTGCGGCAAGTCACACAATCACTTGCGGCAAGTCACACAATCACTAGCGGCAAGTCACACAATCACTGGCGGCAAGTCACACAATCACTTGCGGCAAGTCACACAATCACTTGCGGCAAGTCACACAATCACTGCGGCAAGTCACACAATCACTGCGGCAAGTCACACAATCACTAGCGGCAAGTCACACAATCACTTGCGGCAAGTCACACAATCACTTGCGGCAAGTCACACAATCACTTGCGGCAAGTCACACAATCACTTGCGGCAAGTCACACAATCACTTGCGGCAAGTCACACAATCACTTGCGGCAAGTCACACAATCACTTGCGGCAAGTCACACAATCACTTGCGGCAAGTCACACAATCACTTGCGGCAAGTCACACAATCACTTGCGGCAAGTCACACAATCACTTGCGGCAAGTCACACAATCACTTGCGGCAAGTCACACAATCACTAGCGGCAAGTCACACAATCACTAGCGGCAAGTCACACAATCACTAGCGGCAAGTCACACAATCACTAGCGGCAAGTCACACAATCACTAGCGGCAAGTCACACAATCACTAGCGGCAAGTCACACAATCACTAGCGGCAAGTCACACAATCACTAGCGGCAAGTCACACAATCACTAGCGGCAAGTCACACAATCACTTGCGGCAAGTCACACAATCTCATGCAGCAAGTCACACAATCACTGGCGGCAAGTCACACAATCACTTGCGGCAAGTCACACAATCACTGGCGGCAAGTCACACAATCACTTGCGGCAAGTCACACAATCACTGGCGGCAAGTCACACAATCACTTGCGGCAAGTCACACAATCACTGGCGGCAAGTCACACAATCACTGGCGGCAAGTCACACATGAACTGTCGGCAAGTCACACAATCTCTTGCGGCAAGTCACGCAATCACTAGCGGCAAGTCACACAATCTCTTGCGGCAAGTCACACAATCACTGGCGGCAAGTCACACAATCACTAGCGGCAAGTCACACAATCACTGGCGGCAAGTCACACAATCACTGGCGGCAAGTCACACAATCACTGGCGGCAAGTCACACAATCACTGGCGGCAAGTCACACAATCACTGGTGGCAAGTCACACAATCACTGGCGGCAAGTCACACAATCACTGGCGGCAAGTCACACAATCACTGGCGGCAAGTCACACAATCACTTGCGGCAAGTCACACAATCACTGGCAGCAAGTCACACAATCACTTGCGGCAAGTCACACAATCACTAGCGGCAAGTCACACAATCACTAGCGGCAAGTCACACAATCACTAGCGGCAAGTCACACAATCACTTGCGGCAAGTCACACAATCACTGGCGGCAAGTCACACAATCACTGGCGGCAAGTCACACAATCACTGGCGGCAAGTCACACAATCACTTGCGGCAAGTCACACAATCACTTGCGGCAAGTCACACAATCACTGGCGGCAAGTCACACAATCACTGGCGGCAAGTCACACAATCACTAGCGGCAAGTCACACAATGACTGGCGGCAATGCACACAATCCCTGGTGGCAAGTCACACAATCACTGGCGGCAAGTCACACAATCACTGGCTGCAAGTCACACAATCACTAGCGGCAAGTCAAAACAGCGGCGAAATAGGCGCAAGCATCGTTCAGTTGAAACACGGCGCCGTCTTTCCTTCTTGAGACCAGCTGCACCGCAGAAGCAGTTGGAATTGCATTGGAGCAGACTTTGATTATGTCTGCCACGTGTCAGTGTCCGGGGCTCCAGGCTTGTGCTGGAGGTTCAGTAGCAGCCTTGCCACGAGTGGACAGCACACTTCCACTCCTCCACGACACGGACCGCTGTGTAGACAGCACACTTCCATTCCTCCACGACACGGACCGCTGTGTAGACAGCACACTTCCATTCCTCCACGACACGGACCGCTGTGTAGACAGCACACTTCCATTCCTCCATGACACGGACCGCTGTGTAGACAGCACACTTCCATTCCTCCACAACACGGACCGCTGTGTAGACAGCACACCTCTATTCCTCCACGACACGGACCGCTGTGTAGACAGCACACCTCTATTCCTCCACGACACGGACCGCTGTGTAGACAGCACATCTCTATTCCTCCACGACACGGACCGCTGTGTAGACAGCACACCTCTATTCCTCCACGACACGAACCGCTGTGTAGACAGCACACCTCTATTTCTCCACAACACGGACCGCTGTGTAGACAGCACACTTAATTGTATTCCTCCATGACACGGACCGCTGTGTAGACAGCACACCTCTATTCCTCCACGACACGGACCGCTGTGTAGACAGCACACTTAATTGTATTCCTCCACGACACGGACCGCTGTGTAGACAGCACACTTAATTGTATTCCCCCACGACATGGACCCCTGTGTAGACAGTACACTTAATTGTATTCCTCCACGACACGGACCGCTGTGTAGACAGTACACTTAATTGTATTCCTCCATGACACGGACCGCTGTGTAGACAGCACACTTAATTGTATTCCTCCACGACACGGACCGCTGTGTAGACAGCACACCTCTATTCCTCCAAGACATTTACCCCTGTGTAGACAGCACACTTAATTGTATTCCTCCACGACACGGACCGCTGTGTAGACAGCACACTTCTATTTATCCAAGACATGGACCCCTGTGTAGACAGCACACATGATTGTATTCTTCCACGACACGGACCGCTGTGTAGACAGCATACTTAATTGTATTCCTCCAAGACATGGACCCCTGTGTAGACAGCACACTTAATTGTATTCCTCCACGACACGGACCGCTGTGTAGACAGCACACATAATTGTATTCCTCCAAGACATGGACCCCTGTGTAGACAGCACACTTCTATTTATCCAAGACATGGACCGCTGTGTAGACAGCACACATAATTGTATTCCTCCAAGACATGGACCACTGTGTAGACAGCACACTTCTATTCCTCCAAGACACGGACCCCTGTGTAGACAGCACACTTAATTGTATTCCTCCACGACACGGACCGCTGTGTAGACAGCACACTTAATTGTATTCCTCCACGACACGGACCGCTGTGTATAGACAGCATACTTAATTGTATTCCTCCAAGACATGGACCCCTGTGTAGACAGCATACTTAATTGTATTCCTTCACGACACGGACCGCTGTGTAGACAGCACACTTAATTGTATTCCTCCACGACACGGACCACCTCCAACGTCAGCCCAGGAGCAAGGCGCTCTTGGTTATATTATAGTTTTGCGCCTCTCTTTGCAGAAGTCTGTGGCTTCCCTAGCGCACTCCGTCCCTGTGTGTCCGTGCATGCGTGCGTATGTGCGCGTGCGCGTGCATGAACATGTGTGTTTGTGCGTGCGTGTGTGTTTGTGCGTGTGTGTTGGTGCGTGCGTATGTGTGAGTGTTTGTGTGTGTGTGTCAACATCAACATTATCAACTTAGTTTATTTGTATCGGCCATTTACCCAGTACAAATCGAATAAGCAAATTCAATCTTTTCGAAACAAATCATCATGTGCATGTGCCACATTGGCAATCACAACCTCCCACTGTTTGAAAGCCCGAAACCAATGCGTGTGTGTGTACATACACCAACAAAAGTTTCTCTACTAGAAGAACGAAATAATGCCTTTACTGATCCAGCATGTGATGTTCCATAACAGAAGTTAATATATTTGTTTCGGTCAACAGCATAAGCACATACGCTGCTGACACCAAATTGAAACCTTTAAAACACATTTCTAAATACTTCCTTATCTGAATAAACCAGACAGTGATTAGTCTTCAATGATTTGTTCAATAAGCGTCTCTCACTTCTGACGTTCTGTTCACATAGCGTTTCCAGTTTTGTTTGCACTGTTACGTCATTCCAGACGTGAACTCTTTAAATGCATTCTCAGAACGACTACCATTGCTAAACGTTCGCCTCAGAAAGAAATGCACTCTCGTCTGAAAGTCCTTGTTGGTCCCTTACTGTTTTCAGTCATATTTGTGTAGAATACTGTTTACTTCTGATGCACAGCTGCTCTGTCTCTCTGCATTACAGAGTGACATTGGATGAACTTTTTGTATCTTGTATCATCCATTTTCAACTAGTATCTGCTGGATCGCAAGGATGCATTGACTTACAAATGCTGCCAACTGGTGTCTCCATAGATCCCCATACAGGGTGTTCTAACAGGAACCTTAACAAGACTATCAACGTCTAGCGAGTCACTTTTCTATTTCTTCGAACATCACAAGTCGCCATATCTCCGCTGCATATAAAAGTATCGTTGCATCAGAGCATCAATATTTTGTAATATTACGCCATGAGATGTAGACCCCAGTGTCATCAGCTTGTACCTTGAGCTGAGAAAGCAGTGCGAGAGCACAATGAGCGACTTTTTTGGAAATTATCTCCCTTGCCGCCGCTTGGCGGCGCGTCGGCTCCAAGGGGCTTGGTTGGTACACAGGACAAGTTCTTTCGCTCAGATTAGACCTGAGTGTTCGAGGTTTTTTAATTGTTTTCTTGCTGTCGCTTTCAAATCTGTTCACAGTACTAGGCTGGCTGGTTTACTTAGATGTGATTTTTTTTTATGCGTGCTAGCTGATATTAGGTTTAGAGCTTGAATTTTCAATGATATTACGCTTACAACTCCAGTGTTCGAACCAATGAAAACCACGGAAAGAGATGGCCGTTTCGTTCCTTGCATCTCATTGGCCAGCTTGTCATGAGGTCAGCCCGTGATCACGCGCTGACCTCATGACAGTTGTAAGCGAAAAAGTGAGTTGTAAGCGTAATATCATTGAAAATTCAAGCTTTAAACCTAATATCAGTTAGCACGCATTAAAAAAATCACATCTACGCTTACAACTCGCTTTTTCGCTTACAACTGTCATGAGGTCAGCGCGTGATCACGGGCTGACCTCATGACAAGCTGGCCAATGAGATGCAAGGAACGAAACGGCCATCTCTTTCCGTGGTTTTCATTGGTTCGAACACTGGAGTTGTAAGCGTAATATCATTGAAAATTCAAGCTCTAAACCTAATATCAGCTAGCACGCATAAAAAAAAATCACATCTAAGTAAACCAGCCAGCCTAGTACTGTGAACAGATTTGAAAGCGACAGCAAGAAAACAATTAAAAAACCTCGAACACTCAGGTCTAATCTAAGCGAAAGAACTTGTCCTGTGTACCAACCAAGCCCCTTGGAGCCGACGCGCCGCCAAGCGGCGGCAAGGGAGATAATTTCCAAAAAAGTCGCTCATTTTGCTTTTATTGAATACCCATAGTCACTGACAGCGTCAAGCTGAAAACTTCCAACAAACCACTTCTTAAGGCCGGCTGGCAGACCGCCACGTAAAGCCCCCCCCCCCCCCCCCTCCCCCCTCCCCCACCACCATTCCCCCGTCCCCCCCCTCACCCCCTCCCCCCCCCTCCCCCCGCCCCCCCCTCCCCCCCTCCTCCCCTCCCCCCCTCCTCCTCCCCCCTCCCCCCCCCTCCCCCGGGTTTTCTTTTTGGGGGGTTGGGGTGAGGGTGGGTGTAGTTAACAGTTGACCCAGGCTTAACTGCAGCATTTACTACATTGTCTTTTTTTAATTATTATTTTTAACCATGTATATGTATCTGACAAAAGGACTACATCATCTGTAAAGAGAGAGAGAGAGAGAGAGAGAGAGAGAGAGAGAGAGAGAGAGTGCGTGTGTGTGTGAGCCCGTGCTCTCGTGTATGTGTGAGTACGCGTGCACATGCATGTATGTATCAGCGGATTAAAACAGTTCCTGTCTTCGGTAATATGGGTATGAACGCTATCGAATGATGCATGCGTGCTAGTGTGCCGACGCCTTATAATTGGGTGTTTTCCAATCATGACATGATATGGTCCAACACGCCGCACAACACCATAGCATCCAAGGCTCTGCGTTCGGCTGTTGGCCTCCACTCTGAGACGCAGTGCGCGTACAACCGCCTCCCCATCGTCAGGCAAGCGGCGGAAGCGGCGACGGAGTTTCGAACCCCAGTTGCTTTGCGCAACAGGCCAGCATGTTAGTGCCTCCACTTTGTGAGAGACTATTTATGTGTGCTTGTGTGTGTGTGTGTGTGTGTGTGTGTGTGTGTGTGTGTGTGTGTGTGTGTGTGTGTGCGTGCGGTGTGTGTGTGTGTGCGACCATGTGCGCACGTGCGCGTGTGCAAGCGAGCATGAGAGCTGCGTGCGTGTGCTATTGAGCACACCAGTGCATCGTGTTTCCGGGCAAGTAATCGAGTGATAACGATGACGCTCATTTCTGCGTGGTTATTTTGCCGTGCACGATGCCACGAGAGGGCTTCTGCACAGCACACAGCTGGAAAACTTTTGTGAAATCCTCGAGACTTTTTCTTGGCCCTTCACCGGTCCGACCCCTTGTAGTCTTGGCGTGCCTTCAGTCCATTACCAAACACAGGGAAGCCACAGAACTGTTGGGAACTATATTAACACACTGGCGAAGCAGGCCGATTTGCTGTTGGGGCGATTGTTTACCGATCGCAGATTCGTGATGCAATGCATCTGTCTAGCATCCTTGGGCTCTGAAACAAGTAAAGTGCCACGAATGAAAAAACGAAAATGTGTGCAGACACGCAACCACACTGCCGGTGTTGAAATTTCTGGCCCAGACCTGATCCAGATTTCTTCACGGTAGAGGCAGAGTAGGGGAACGGCAAGTGCGCAACGTAGGAGGTGATTGGAAGACCCAGTGCCTTCAGCCAATCTGCATCGAGATTATCGGTATGCCGTGGATTTCATTGGTCGGTACCTTTTCGTTTCTAGAGCCCCACAGTCCTGTCTGCACCCTCTTTGTAGCTCTGCAAGTCGATGCTGCCTGGAGTGCCGTGAAACAGACCGTAGCGTTTTGTCTGTTTGAAAGCGCATTTCACAAAGGCGGCCATGTTACGTTCCGCTGTCTGCGAGGATGCCGAGCCAAAACAAGCAGTGATGGTGGAGTAACCGCTTATCGGAGTAGCCGCCCACTGTCACCTTGAGTTGGAGAAACTTTCCAGGCTTTTCGAGGTGCACACGGTCGGTGAGTAAGATGGCTGCTGGACTGGTGAGAGGGGGGGTTTGGATACGAGTGCTGCTGGTTTTGGCTGTGGGACCTCTCCTCCATTATGGGGGGGTGGCCCGTAGTCAGCAGGGATACACGCGAATCTCGGACAAGTCCATCGAACCGCACGGTCGATGCGAGCCGATCACCATTCCGCTCTGCAAAGACATTCAATACAACGAGACCATAATGCCGAACCTGCTTAACCACCAAAAGCAGGAGGATGCGGGGCTGGAGGTTCACCAGTTTTTCCCCCTGGTGAAGGTGCAGTGCTCCCAGCAGCTCAAGTTCTTCCTGTGCACCATGTACGTGCCCGTTTGCACTGTGCTGGAGGATGCCATTCCGCCTTGCAGAACACTCTGCAACCAGGCACGGGACGGGTGCGAGAGTCTGATGAACAAGTTTGGCTTCCAGTGGCCGGAGAGTCTGCGGTGCGAGCAGTTCCCCGAGGTGGGGGGGCTGTGCGTAGGCGAGAACAACACCGACCCAAGTGAACCGACACCAAAACCAACAGCGTTCTCCTCCACCCCGATGGGGCCTGGCCCCGGACCCAACCCCAGTCTACCCGGCGGCAACTCCAACAGGTCTGGGTACGACCAGCCCTTCGAGTGCCCGAACCAGCTGACGGTGCCCAAGGGATTCGAGTACCGTCTCAAGGTAGGGGAAGACGCGCTGAGGGACTGCGGGGCCCCCTGCCACAACATGTTCTTCCAGGACGGCAACAGGGATTTCGCCCGCTGGTGGATTGGCATCTGGTCCTGCATCTGCCTTGCCTCCACTCTCTTCACCGTTCTCACCTTCCTCATCGACATGCAGCGCTTCCGCTACCCCGAGCGCCCCATCATCTTCCTGTCTGGCTGCTACTTCATGGTGGCCTGCGCCTATGTTGTGGGCTTTGCTCTGCGGGAGAAGGTGGCCTGCAACGACCGCTTCGACCCTCCACAGGGCTCTGGCCTGGACAAGGACGAGATGGTGCCGACCATCACACAGGGCACCAAAAAGGAAGGCTGCACCATTCTCTTCATGATGCTGTACTTCTTCTCCATGGCCTCCTCCATCTGGTGGGTCATCCTCACCCTCACCTGGTTCCTGGCTGCAGGCATGAAGTGGGGCCATGAGGCCATCGAGGCCAACTCCCAGTACTTCCACCTGGCTGCCTGGGCTGTCCCTGCCATCAAGACCATCGCCATCCTCGCCATGGGGCAGGTGAGTTCGAGATGCAGATTGGGGTGGATGGGACAGGTGAGTTTAGAATTGAGATAGGGGTAGACAGGACAGATGAGTTTGGGATGGAGATAGGGATAGGTAGAACAGGTGAGTTTGGGGTTGAGATAGAGTAGATTGGACAGGTCAGTTTGGGATGGAGATAGGAAAAGATGGGACAGGTCAGTTTGGGATGGAGGTAGAGGTGGATGAGGCCGGTCAGTTTGAGATGGAGATAGGGTAGATGGGTCCAGTGAGTTTGTGATGGAGATAAGGGTAGATGGGACAGATGAGTTTGGGATGGAGATAGGGGTAGATGGGACAGATGAGTTTGGTATGGAGATTGGGGTTGGGATGGAGATTGGGGTAGATAGGACAGATGATTTGGGGATGGAGATTGGGGCAAATGGTAAGTTTGGGATGGAGGTAGGAGTGGATGGAACAGGTAAGTTTAGGAAAGAGGTAGGGGTGAATGGGGCAGTGAGTTATAGGGTGGAGATGGCGGGTGAGGCAGGCGAGTTCAGCATGGAGATATGGGGGGTTTGGACTGGTGAGTTTGGGGTGGAAAAGTGAAGAATGGAGTTTGGGACAGATGATTTCGGGATGAAGATGACATGGGGACATGAATGGTGCTGCCTCAGGTGAGGTATTCAGTTGGAGGGAGGGAGATCACGTTATAGGGCACTGAGGTCTAAAGCTAGACAAGGACTGCTACAGTCACATGCAACTTCTAGTTGTAAATTATAAATGATTTTATGACATCATTTAGGCACAAAATGATCCAACTCAAAAATAATGTTGACATTTAATCTCAGCAATGAGTTTCTACACATGAAAATGCTTTGAGCTGTTATATTTTCTCTCAATCTGAAGCTATCCCCAAGTCCTTTCAGACTTTAAGGTAAATTGCTACTATGCTTTAATCCTGGGGTCATTTTCCTTCTGTGGCTTGCACCAGTTGTGTACTGAGCAAAATGGCAGATGAAAAGCTCCCCCAAAAGTATTGGAATGTGAATTACTCCATTTCCTCTGAAATCAACGGAAAATCATGTGTGTCATGGGTCATGTCATCCCCCTGTGGGTTTGGGGTTACAAGAATTGACCCACCACATAGGGATACGCGATTCGTAAGAGGCGAATAAATATGGACATCGTAACTCGATTGTTCTTACTCTTACTTTAATAAGTTATCGCAGAGAATGGCCTTCAATGGCCTTCAAAGGCTGATAGGCTGTAAAACAACATCCATCCATCCATCCATCCATTGGTCATGTCATATTCCACTTCTTACCATGTAATTTGTTCATGCATTCCCCAACTCCGTCCCATCTCTCTCTCCTTTACTCAAAGCACCGTGCTCTGGGAATAGAAGGAGTAGCACGCTGCACCACAGTGGGCCCATGAGGAATGAGCTGCTGTGGGTGTGCTGGTGGTGGTGGGATCAAGAGGGTTTACACATGCATACGTGCATGATCAACCACATGCATGCTTGTGCAGCAGACATAGCAACACATATGTTCACTCACACACTGAAGGGTCATTGATACAGTACGAACCTGACACATGCTTGTATGCATGTGTGCATGACAGAAGGGATGATGAAACTGAAATGCTAGCTGGGAAAATTCTGGGGAGAACTGGTATCGAGTTGTCAGTGAACAGGTCATCCAGTGACTAAAATTTCCGCTTCTGTCACTGACCACAATTTTTGTGATGCAGTTAAAGTTGGAATTATTGAGCTATGGATGTTTGATGGCAGAAATTACTCAAATTGTTCAGGGCAAAGGAGTAAAACTTGATGCAATATTTCAACAGCAAGTGGTGAGAAAAATCAATAATCAATCACACACCCTGCTTGGAGTTGTGGTTAAGATAATGCTGCAAAAAAATTAAAAGGGTGGGTAGGTAACCCTGACTTATTTATGTTTTTGAAAGGCTAGATTGAGACTGTGTGTGTGTGTGTGTGTGTGTGTGTGTGTGTGTGTGTGTGTGTGTGTGTGTGTGTGTGTGTGTGTGTGTGTGTGTGTGTGTGTGTGTGTGTGAAATGTCATATAATGATATATACAGGAGATTTATCTGAGCGTGAATAAGAATTTCTCTTTCACTGAAAGCACTTTTTTTACTTTTTCAGGGCATAATGTTTACCTTTAAGTTCACAGTCAGACACCTATACTGAAATGAAGTAGGTTGTGAAATGTTTGTTAAAATATCTTTTAAAACTGATTTCCAAAAGTGCTACAAAAAATTAAGGGTTGGCACCCCACCTACAGTATTACTACCTGCAGTACTTTTATTTTGTGTCGCATGTCCCTGCACATGCTTTGACAACTGGTGATGCATACACAGTGATGACATTGTTATAAGAATGTGACCACTCTGTTTCAGGTGGATGGGGACGTACTGAGTGGGGTTTGCTTCACTGGCATCTTCGATGTGGATGCGCTGCGTGGCTTTGTGCTGGCACCGCTTGTGGTCTATCTGATTATTGGTACTTCCTTCCTGCTGGCTGGATTTGTCTCCCTCTTCCGCATCCGCACCATCATGAAGTCAGATGGCACCAAGACGGACAAGCTGGAAAAACTCATGGTAAGTGTGCATTGGAGATTATACAGGAGGGAGAGGAGGAGAAGATGATTAAACTTGAGAAGGTAGAGGAAATGGAAGGGATAAAGAGTAGAAGAAATTAAGGGGGTAGAAGAGATAGAGAAATTGGTGGAGGAGGAGAAAGAAATGGAGGAACTGATGGAGGTAGAGGATATGGAGATACTGGTGGAGGAAGAGGAGATAAAGATGGTTGAAAAAAGGAACTGGAGAAAGTAGAGGAGAGGGAGGAGGTAGAGAAGAAGTAGGGGAACTGGAGGAGGCAGAGGAGAGGGAGATGGTAGAGAAGAAGTAGAGGAACTGGAGGAGGCAGAGGAGAGGGAGATGGTAGAGAAGTGGAACTGCAGGAGGTAAAGGAGATAAAGATGGTAAAGAAGAGGTAGAGAAATGGTAGAGAAGAGGTAGTGGAACTGGAGGAGGTTGAGGAGATGAAAGTGGTAAAGAAGAGGGAGAAACTGGAGGAGGCAATGGAGATGGTAGAGAAGGCTAACTGGAGGAGGTAGAGGAGGAGATACTGGTGGACGTAGATGAAAGGGAAGAAGTAGAGGAGATGGTTGAAAAGAGGGAACAATTTGGGAAGGAAGAACTGGAGGAGGTAGAGGAGATGGTAGAGGAGAGGGAGGAACTGGAGGAGGAAAATGAGGCAGTAGAGGAGGGAATAATTTGAGGAGAGGAAGGAACTTGAGAAGGTAGAGGAGATGGTAGAGAAGAGGGAGGATCTGGAGGAGGTAGAGGAGATGGTAGGGGAGAGGGAGTTATTTGAGGAGAGGAAGGAACTTGAGGAGGTAGAGGAGATGGTAGAGAAGAGGGAGGAACTGGAGGAGGTAGAGGAGATGGTAGGGGAGAGGGAGTAATTTGAGGAGAGGAAGGTACTTGAGGAGGTAGAGGAGATGGTAGAGAAGAGGGAGGAGGTAGAGGAGATGGTAGGGGAGAGGGAGTTATTTGAGGAGAGGAAGGAACTTGAGAAGGTAGAGGAGATGGTAGAGAAGAGGGAGGAACTGGAGGAGGTAGAGGAGATGGTAGAGGAGAGGAGAGGATTGGAGGAGGAGAGGAGATGGAGGAGGAGAGGAGTAAGAGGAGAGGAAGGACTGAGGAGGTAGAGGAGATGGTAGAGAAGAGGGAGGAGGAGGAGGAGGTAGGGGAGAGGGAGTTATTTGAGGAGAGGAAGGAACTTGAGGAGGTAGAGGAGATGGTAGAGAAGAGGGAGGAACTGGAGGAGGTAGAGGAGATGGTAGAGGAGAGGGAGTAATTTGAGGAGAGGAAGGTACTTGAGGAGGTTGAGGAGATGGTAGAGGAGAGGGAGAAACTGAAAGGGGTAGAGGAGATTGTAGAGAAGTGGGAGGAACTGGAGGAGGTAGAGAAGAGGGGGTAATTTGAGGAGAGGAAGGAACTGGAGGAGGTAGAGGAGATGATAGAGAAGAGGGAGGAACTAGAGGAGGTAGGAGATGGCAGGGGAGAGAGAGGAACTGAAGGAGAAAGGAAGGAGAAGGAAAAGGTAGAGAAGAGGTAGGAACTGGAGGAGAGGGAGGAGGTAGATGTAGATGGTAGAGAAGAGGGAGGAACTGGATGGGGTAGAGAAGAGGTAGGAACTGGAGGAGAGGGAGGAGGTAGATGGTAGAGAAGAGGGAGGAACTGGATGGGGTAGAGAAGAGGTAGAAACTGGAGGAGAGGGAGGAGGTAGATGGTAGAGAAGAGGGAGGAACTGGATGGGGTAGAGAAGAGGTAGGAACTGGAGGAGAGGGAGGAGGTAGATGGTAGAGAAGATGGAGGAACTGGGGGGGGGGGGGGGTAGAGGAGATGTCATCATTCTACACCACTGTTAGAAAATGATGCACTCAGTAGACACAGACTTCAAACACATGATGTCCACTCTCCCCAGTGGAGAGTTCAGTGATAGTGCATGCATAGCAGGCATGCCTTTACAAAATGTCTGCTTTGAGGAGATGTGCTCAGAGCTGGTTTTCAAAATGTGATGCCCCGTGGCTCATCAGAAGGTCTTGGATTCTGTACCTACCTACAGACCTTCAGATTTAGTCAGTACCTTGCAGGACTTTACCTTCAAAATTGTGTGCTGTAGGGGGCTTTACTTCATGTTAGAAGTGTGTGCTGTAGGGGGCTTTATGTCATGTTAGAAGTGTGCTGTAGGGGGCTTTACAGCATGTTAGAAATGTGTGCTGTAGGGGGCTTTACTTCATGTTAGAAATGTGCTGTAGGGGGCTTTACAGCATGTTAGAAATGTGTGCTGTAGGGGGCTTTACATCATGTTAGAAGTGTGCTGTAGGGGGCTTTACTTCATGTTAGAAGTGTGCTGTAGGGGGCTTTACATCATGTTAGAAGTGTGCTGTAGGGGGCTTTACTTCATGTTAGAAGTGTGCTGTAGGGGGCTTTACTTCATGTTAGAAATGTGTGCTGTAGGGGGCTTTACTTCATGTTAGAAATGTGCTGTAGGGGGCTTTACTTCATGTTAGAAATGTGTGCTGTAGGGGGCTTTACATCATGTTAGAAGTGTGCTGTAGGGGGCTTTACTTCATGTTAGAAGTGTGCTGTAGGGGGCTTTACATCATGTTAGAAGTGTGCTGTAGGGGGCTTTACAGCATGTTAGAAGTGTGCTGTAGGGGGCTTTACAGCATGTTAGAAATGTGCTGTAGGGGGCTTTACAGCATGTTAGAAGTGTGCTGTAGGGGGCTTTACTTCATGTTAGAAATGTGTGCTGTAGGGGGCTTTACTTCATGTTAGAAGTGTGTGCTGTAGGGAGCTTTTATGTCATTTTCAGACCTGTGCACTTGTACGAAAAAATCGTACAATGTACGATTTTTGAAGCATTGTATGACTGGTTTTCACGATCTCACGATTTTTTTCGTGTTGGAGTTCCAGTGTGTGTGTTGTGTTTTTGTGTCGTTTGGAGTTTGAGAAAAAATCTTCTGATTTTTCACCCAGAATCTTCTGATTTTGAAAATGTGTGCTGTAGGGAGCTTTTATGTCATTTTAAAATTGTGTGTTTTAGGGGGCTTTATGTAATGTTTTGGCAGTGGGCAGGTAATTAGGACCTGTACGGGAAGAGAGACGTCCCCGCCCTCCACGAGTCTTCCACTGCCTTGCAGATAGGTTAGGTATAACCAAAGGCTAAGGTGTTAACACAACACCAATAGGCGAAGGACCTCCTCGATGTAGGTTACTGGCCAGGGTGAACTTTCTCAAAGGAACAAACCCATGTGTTCGTGACCAAGGCGAGCCACCGAGGGGGAGGATATCGGCTGTGGTCAGGCATGGAGAGGGATGGGCTCCGCCATGCGTCACTTGCCCTAGACACACCACAAATGACAAGTACAACCATTCAACCCATACCGGATCGGCCGTCGCCCGGGTCACCAAGGGCCGCGCCTTCTGCTGCACATCAGGGCGGAGGTGGAAAGTGTGCGACTGGTGTGACGAACAGTCAACTCCGTGCCAGAAACAACATCACTATTGGCACCTGGAATGTTAGAACACTGAGAGAGGCAGGAAAAGTAGAAGAACTTACACATGAGATGAACAGGTACCGCTGGAACATCCTTGGTCTCTGTGAAATGCGATGGAAGAACATTGGCGAGACATCAACTCAAGAAGGCCACAAACTCTACTTCAGTGGTCGAGATGATAAACACGAGCAGGGCGTTGGGTTTCTCATTCACAAGGACAACGTGAACTGCGTCATGGGATGCCGGCCAATCTCCAGCCGGCTGATCACTATCCGCCTAAGGGCAACCCCCTTCAACATCACCATCATACAGGCGTATGCTCCAACAACTGACTACAGTGACGAAGACATAGAGGATTTCTACGAACAGCTGCAGGAAGTCATAGACCAGACTCCAAAGAAAGACATCCTTGTGGTGCAAGGCGACTGGAATGCCAAAGTAGGAGAAGATGCCTACAAGAACTGGAAAGGCACATGTGGACAACACTGCAACACCAAGTCCAACGAGAGGGGCTTGAGGCTCTTGGAATTTGCCAGTTACAATGACCTCATGCTGGCAAATACGTTTGACTCGCACAAACCATCAGGAAGAGTCACATGGCACAGCCCCATTGGAGAACACCATAGCCAAATAGACTATATCATGGTGAAAAAGCTCTTTCGCTCTAGTGTGAGTTTAACCAAGACATGGAGCTTCCCAGGGGCCGACATTGGGAGCGACCACGAGCTTGTTCTAATGACCTTCAAGCTACACCTGAAGAAAGCCAACAAACTGGGCCCCACAAGAATCAAATTCGACCTCGAAAGACTGAAAGATCCTGAGGTAGCAGAAGTATTCCAAGCAACGATTGGAGGGAAATTTGCAGCGCTTACCATTCTAGACGCTGTCGACACAGACATAGACACATTGATTGACACCTTCAACACAGCGATGACTGAAACGGCCAGTAAGATCCTTGGCAAACACTGCTCAGTACGAAGACCTGCTCTCAATCGTGAAAAGCAGAAAGCTGAAGTGGTACGGTCACATGTCAAGAGGCAGTGGGCTGGCCAAGACCATCCTGCAAGGAACCGTACCAGGTGGGAGAAGGAGAGGCAGGCAGAGAAAGAGGTGGGAAGACAACATCAAATAGTGGACAGGCTTGACCTTTGCTGACTCACAGCGAGCCACAGAGGATAGAGATCGATGGAGGAAGATTGTCCGAAAGTCATCAGTGGTGCCTCAACAACCCATCTCAGGGTTAAGAGACTGAACTGAACTGAACTGCTCAGTCAAAGAGCCCTGGGTCACAGCCAATGTACTCGATCTTTGCGACAAACGGAGAGACCTGAAGAAGAAAAAGAATGACACAGAAGGTGCAAAGCAGTACAAAGCAGTCAACCAAGAAATCAAGAAAAGCATGAAAAAGGCCAAGGAGAACTGGATTGAAGAACAGTTCCAGGACATTGATTATAGCCTGAAGAACAACAGCAAAAGAGCCTACCAACTGGTGAAAGATCTGACCAGCACAAAGCAAGGGCGAACCACCACAATACAAGACAAAGACGGAAAGTGTCTGACGGAGGAACAAGACATCTTAAAGAGGTGGACAGAATACTGCTCAGAACTCTACAACTACAGAACCACGGGAGACCCAGAGGTACCGAATGTCCCTCCAGCAACCAACAACGACGACCACCCCATCCTTCGTGTAGAAGTGGAAGCAGCAATGAAATCGCTGAAGAAGGGGAAGTCAGCAGGAATGGACAACATCCCAGGAGAGCTGGTACAGGCAGGGGGGGAAGAGATGATCAGTGCTTTACTGACCATCTGCAACAAGATCTGGCAGACGGGGGAGTGGCCCACACCGTGGACGCAGTCCCTCATCATCACCCTCCCAAAGAAAGGCAACTTACAGCTATGCCAGAACTACAGAACTATCAGCCTCATCAGCCACCCGAGCAAAGTCATGCTGAAGATCTTACTGAACAGATTGAAGCCACAAGCAGAGAAGATCATCGCTGAAGAACAGGCAGGCTTCAGACAAGGGCGCAGTACAACGGAGCAGATCTTCAACCTCAGGATACTGTGCGAGAGGTACCTACAACACCAACAGGACCTCTACCACGTCTTCGTGGACTTTAAGAAGGCTTTCGACAGGGTATGGCATGCAGCACTGTGGGCTACCATGAGGCTGTACAACATCAACGCCAACCTGATCAGAGTCATAGAACACCTGTATGACAATGCCACAAGTGCCGTATACTTCAACAGCAGCATTGGGGACTGGTTCAGAACCACAGTCGGAGTGAGACAAGGCTGTTTGCTCTCTCCCACCCTCTTCAACATCTTCCTGGAAAGAATAATGACTGACGCCCTAAAAGACCACGAGGGGACAGTCAGCATTGGCGGCAGAACAATCACAAACTTACGTTTTGCTGACGACATAGATGGCCTGGCCGGAAGTGAAAAGGAGCTGGAGAACTTAGTGGAGCGCTTAGACACAACCTCCACAAAGTTTGGCATGCAGATCAGTGCAGAGAAGACCAAACTGATGACCAACAACACCAACGGCATCAGCACTGACATCAAGGTCTGTGGCGAGAAACTGGAAACCGTCAACAGCTTCAAATACCTGGGAGCAATTGTCACAGATGCAGGATCCAAACCTGAAATACTCGCCAGAATTGCTCAGACCACAGCAGCACTCACAAAACTCAAGACCATCTGGAAGGACAGGAACATAGCCCTCAGCTCAAAGATCAGACTGATGCGCGCCCTGGTCATGTCCATATTTTTGTATGCCTGTGAGTCATGGACACTAACAGCTGACTTGGAGAGAAGGATACAGGCCATGGAAATGAGATGCTTTCGACGACTCCTCGGCATCTCCTACAAGGACCGCATCACAAACGAGGAAGTCCGAAACAGAATCAGGCAAGCCATCGGGCCCCATGAAGAACTACTGACCACTGTGAAAAGACGCAAACTAAAGTGGTATGGGCACGTCTCACGATCGTCAGGGCTTGCCAAGACTGTGCTACAAGGCACAGTAAAAGGAGGGAGGAGGAGAGGCAGACAAAGGAAAAGATGGGAGGACAACGTCTCAGAGTGGACAGGGATGAGGCTCAGCGAAGCCTTGAGACAGTCCGAGAGGCGAGAGGAATGGAGAGAACTGGTTGCCAGATCATCTGTGGTGCCCCAATGGTCGTCCAGACTACGGGACAAGTGAAAATGTCATGTTAGAAGTGTGTGCTGTAGGGGGCTTTACTTCATGTGAGAAGGGTGTGCTTTAGGGAGCTTTATGTCATGTTAGAATTGTGTGCTGTAGGGGGCTTTATGGCATGTTAGAAGTGTGTGCTGTAGAGGGCTTTATGTCATGTTAGAAGTGTGTGCTGTAGAGGGCTTTATGGCATGTTAGAAGTGTGTGCTGTAGGGGGCTTTACGTCATGTTAGATGTGTGTGCTGTAGGGGGCTTTATGGCATGTTAGATGTGTGTGCTGTAGGGGGCTTTATGTTAGAAGTGTGCTGTAGAGGACTTTACGGCATGTTAGATGTGTGTGCTGTAGGGGGCTTTATGTTAGAAGTGTGTGCTGTAGAGGGCTTTATGGCATGTTAGATGTGTGTGCTGTAGGGGGCTTTATGTTAGAAGTGTGCTGTAGAGGACTTGACATCGTTAGAACTGTGTGCTGTAGGAGGCTTTATGTCATGTTAGAAGTGTGTGCTGTAGGGGACTAAGTCATGTTAGAAGTATGTGATGTAGGGGGACTTTGTCATGTTAGAAGTGTGTGATGTAGGGGGACTTTGTCATGTTAGTAGTGTGTGCTGTAGAGGACTTTATCTCATGTTAGAAGTGTGTGCTGTAGAGGACTTTATCTCATGTTAGAAGTGTGTGCTGTAGAGGACTTTGTCATGTTAGAAGTGTGTGCTGTAGAGGGCTTTATGTCATGTTAGAAGTGTGTGCTGTAGATGGCTTTGTCATGTCAATAGTGTGTGCTGTAGATGGCTTTATGTCATGTTAGAAGTGTGTGCTGTAGCCTACAGTGTAGGGGGCTTTATGTCATGTTAGAAGTGTGTGCTGTAGAGGGCTTTGTCATGTCAATAGTGTGTGCTGTAGAGGGCTTTATGTCATATTAGAAGTGTGTGCTGTAGAGGGCTTTATGTCATGTTAGAAGTGTGTGCTGTAGAGGGCTTTGTCATGTTAGTAGTGTGTGCTGTAGAGGGCTTTATGTCATGTTAGAAGTGTGTGCTGTAGAGGGCTTTATGTCATGTTAGAAGTGTGTGCTGTAGAGGGCTTTATGTCATGTTAGAAGTGTGTGCTGTAGAGGGCTTCATGTCATGTTAGAAGTGTGTGCTGTAGAGGGCTTTGTCATGTCAATAGTGTGTGCTGTAGAGGGCTTCATGTCATGTTAGAAGTGTGTGCTGTAGGGGTCTTTACGTCATGTTAGAAGTGTGTGCTGTAGAGGGCTTCATGTCATGTTAGAAGTGTGTGCTGTAGAGGGCTTCATGTCATGTTAGAAGTGTGTGCTGTAGAGGGCTTTGTCATGTTAGAAGTGTGTGCTGTAGGGGGCTTTATGTCATGTTAGAAGTGTGTGCTGTAGGGGGCTTTATGTCATGTTAGAAGTGTGTGCTGTAGAGGGGCATTATGTCATGTTAGAAGTGTGTGCTGTAGAGGGCTTTATGTCATGTTAGAAGTGTGTGCTGTAGAGGGCTTTATGTCATGTTAGAAGTGTGTGCTGTAGTGGCTTTATGTCATGTTAGAAGTGTGTGCTGTAGAGGGCTTTATGTCATGTTCGAAGTGTGTGCTGTAGAGGGCTTCATGTCATGTTAGAAGTGTGTGCTGTAGAGGGCTTTGTCATGTCAATAGTGTGTGCTGTAGAGGACTTTATCTCATGTTAGAAGTGTGTGCTGTAGAGGGCTTCATGTCATGTGAGAAGTGTGTGCTGTAGAGGGCTTCATGTCATGTTAGAAGTGTGTGCTGTAGAGGGCTTTGTCATGTCAATAGTGTGTGCTGTAGAGGGCTTCATGTCATGTTAGAAGTGTGTGCTGTAGAGGGCTTCATGTCATGTTAGAAGTGTGTGCTGTAGAGGGCTTCATGTCATGTTAGAAGTGTGTGCTGTAGAGGGCTTCATGTCATGTTAGAAGTGTGTGCTGAAGGGGTCTTTACGTCATGTTAGAAGTGTGTGCTGTAGGGGAAGTCATGTGAGAAGTATGTGGTGTAGGGGGACTTTGTCCAGTTAAAAGTATGTGGTGTAGGGGCTTTTGGTTATGTGAGAAGTATGTAGTGTATGGGGCTTTATGTCCTGATAGAAGAAGTATGTGCTGTACAGGGCTATGTCATGTTAAAAGTGTGGACTGTACAGGGCTATGTCATGTTAAAAGTGTGGACTGTACAGGGCTATGTCATGTTAAAAGTGTGGACTGTACAGGGCTTTCATGTGTGATGTAGAGGGCTTGACATGTTAGAAATGTGTGCTGTAGAGGGCTTGACATGTTAGAAGTGTGTGCTGTAGAGGGCTTGACATGTTAGAAGTGTGTGCTGTAGAGGGCTTGACATGATAGAAGTGTGTGTGCTGTAGAGGTCTTGACATGTTAGAAGTGTGTGCTGTAGGGGGCTTTGTCATGTTAGATGTGTGTTCTGTAGAGGGCTTGACATGATAGAAGTGTGTGCTGTAGAGGGCTTGACATATTAGAAGTGTGTGCTGTAGATGGCTTTGTCATGTTAGAAATGTGTGCTGTAGCCGTGTAGGAGGCTTTATGTCATGTTAGAAGTGTGAGCTGTAGGGGGCTTTTGAGCATGTTAGAAGTGTGCGCGCTAGGGAGCTTTATGTCATGTTGATAGTGTGTTCAATAGGGGTTTTTATGTCATGCTAGAAGTGTATGCTGTAGTGGGTTTTATGTCATGTTAATAGTGTGTGCTGTAAGGAGCTTTGTCATGTTAGAAGTGTGTGCTGTAGGGGGCTTTACTTTATGTGAGAAGGGTGTGCTGTAGGAGGTTTATGTCATGTTAGAAGTATGCGATGTAGGGGGACTTTGTCATGTTAGAAGTGTGTGCTGTAGAGGGCTTTATGTCATGTTAGAAGTGTGTGCTGTAGAGGGCTTCATGTAATGTTAGAAGTGTGTGCTGTAGAGGGCTTCATGTCATGTTAGAAGTGTGTGCTGTAGGAGGTTTATGTCATGTTAGAAGTGTGTGCTGTAGGGGGCTTTATGTCATGTTAGAAGTGTGTGCTGTAGGGGGCTTTATGTCATGTTAGAAGTGTGTGCTGTAGGGGGCTTTATGTCATGTTAGAAGTGTGTGCTGTAGGGGGCTTTATGTCATGTTAGAAGTGTGTGCTGTAGGGGGCTTTTATGTCATGTTAGAAGTGTGTGCTGTAGGGGGCTTTATGTCATGTTAGAAGTGTGTGCTGCAGCGGAATAAGTCACGTTAGAAGTATGTGATGAGGGGGAGGACTTTGTCATGTTAGAAGTGTGTGCTGTAGAGGGCTTTATGTCATGTTAGAAGTGTGTGCTGTAGAGGGCTTCATGTCATGTTAGAAGTGTGTGCTGTAGAGGGCTTCATGTCATGTTAGAAGTGTGTGCTGTAGAGGGCTTCATGTCATGTTAGAAGTGTGTGCTGTAGAGGGCTTCATGTCATGTTAGAAGTGTGTGCTGTAGAGGGCTTCATGTCATGTTAGAAATGTGTGCTGTAGGGGTCTTTACGTCATGTTAGAAGTGTGTGCTGTAGGGGAAGTCATGTGAGAAGTATGTGGTGTAGGGGGCTTTCGTCATGTTAGAAGTGTGTGCTGTAGGGGACTAAGTCATGTTAAAAGTATGTGGTGTAGGGGATTTTTGTTATGTGAGATGTATGTAGTGTATGGGGCTTTATATCCTGATAGAAGAAGTATGTGCTGTACAGGGCTATGTCATGTTAAAAGTATGTGCTGTACAGGGCTATGTCATGTTAAAAGTGTGGACTGTACAGGGCTTTGTCGTGTTAAAAGTGTGGGCTGTACAGGGCTTTCATGTGTGCTGTAGAGGGCTTGACATGTTAGAAGTGTGCTGTAGAGGGCTTGACATGTTAGAAGTGTGTGCTGTAGGGGGCTTTGTCATGTTAGATGTGTGTTCTGTAGAGGGCTTGACATGATAGAAGTGTGTGCTGTAGAGGGCTTGACATATTAGAAGTGTGTGCTGTAGATGGCTTTGTCATGTTAGAAATGTGTGCTGTAGCCGTGTAGGAGGCTTTATGTCATGTTAGAAGTGTGAGCTGTAGGGGGCTTTTGAGCATGTTAGAAGTGTGCACGCTAGGGGGCTTTACGTCATGTTTATAGTGTGTTCAATAGGGGTTTTTATGTCATGCTAGAAGTGTATGCTGTAGGGGTTGTTATGTCATGTTAATATTGTGTGCTGTAGGGAGCTTTATCATGTTAGAAGTGTGTGCTGTAGGGAGCTTTGTCATGTTAGAAGTGTGTGCTGTAGGGGGCTTTAGGTCATGTTAGAAGTGTGTGCTGTATAGCCTACAAAACATGATGGGCCATAAAACCTTGTTCATTCATTCTCATTTGCTCTTTAGTCAGCACTCCATTTACCATTGTTTGCTACTAGATGCCACCCAGTTCACTACATGATGAAGCTTCTACTAATATTTGATATGAAGTAATGTATTTACAACTTTACATGCTTGGAAGGTATGCACACAAATGGTGGTGGACGCTGATGTCAATGGGATGTGTGCATCCCAGTCTCATGACGCTGGAGTATGCCGAGAGACTAGTGGCTTGGAGCATGCCGAGAGACTAGACTAGT
The DNA here is from genome assembly GCA_034096865.1 of Theodoxus fluviatilis. NCBI lineage: Eukaryota > Metazoa > Mollusca > Gastropoda > Cycloneritida > Neritidae > Theodoxus > Theodoxus fluviatilis. The sequence continues at coordinate 49,620 of JAWQFJ010001246.1, forward strand.
GGCTTGGAGCATGCTGAGAGACTAGACTAGTGGCTTGGAGCATGCCGAGAGACTAGACTAGTGGCTTGGAGCATGCCGAGAGACTAGACTAGTGGCTTGGAGCATGCCGAGAGACTAGACTAGTAGCTTGGAGCATGCCGAGAGACTAGACTAGTGGCTTGAGCATGCCGAGAGACTAGACTAGTGGCTTGGAGCATGCCGAAGAGACTAGTGGCTTGGAGCATGCCGAGAGACTAGACTAGTGGCTTGGAGCATGCTGAGAGACTAGACTAGTGGCTTGGAGCATACTGAGAGACTAGACTAGTGGCTTGGAGCATGCCCGAGAGACTAGTGGCTTGGAGCATGCCGAGAGACTAGTGGCTTGGAGCATGCCGAGAGACTAGTGGCTTGGAGCATGCCAAGAGACTAGACTAGTGGCTTGGAGCATGCCGAGAGATTAGACTAGTGCAGAGCTGCCAAGTACTACGATTTAGGTGTAGCATGCTACGATTTCGACATGCTTGCTACGATGCTACGATCGTCCGGGAAAAACTAGGACTTTTCATAGCCTCGAACTGAACTTTTGACCTTCACGTAGAATAACTAACACACACACACACACACACACACACACACACCTGCTTCACGCCGTCGGTCCAGCGCTTCGCGCCTGCGCAAACATCGGCATTTTCCTTCTTCTGCGTGTGTGCTACGCCTATTTCTTAAATGCTACTCCAAAAAGCTCTGGATGCTACTCTTTGGCATGATGGTGGGTTGGCAGCTCTGCTAGTGGCTTGGGGCATGCTGAGAGACTAGTAGCTTGGAGCAAGCCGAGAGACTAGTGGCTTGGAGCATGCCGAGAGACTAGTGGCTTGGAGCATGCCGAGAGACTAGACTAGTGGCTTGGAGCATGCCGAGAGACTAGACTAGTGGCTTGAGCATGCTGAGAGACTAGACTAGTGGCTTGGAGCATACTGAGAGACTAGAGGCTTGGAGCATGCCCGAGAGACTAGTGGCTTGGAGCATGCCCGAGAGACTAGTGGCTTGGAGCATGCCGAGAGACTAGTGGCTTGGAGCATGCCGAGAGACTAGTGGCTTGGAGCATGCCGAAGAGACTAGTGGCTTGGAGCATGCCAATGAGACTAGTGGCTTGGAGCATGCCCAAGAGACTAGTGGCTTGGAGCATGCAGGAGTGACTAGTGGCTTGGAGCATGCCCAAGAGACTAGTGGCTTGGAGCATGCCCGAGAGACTAGTGGCTTGGAGCATGCCCGAGAGACTAGTGGCTTGGAGCATGCCCAAGAGACTGGTGGCTTGGAGCATGCCCAAGAGACTGGTGGCTTGGAGTATGCCGAGAGACTGGTGGCTTGGAGTATGCCCAAGGGACTAGTGGCTTGGAGCATGCCAGAGAGACTAGTGGCTTGGAGCATGCCGAAGAGACTAGTGGCTTGGAGTATGCCGAGAGACTAGTGGCTTGGAGTATGCCCAAGGGACTTGTGGCTGAAGTGGATCCCAGACTCTGAGACCAAAAGAAAAAAAATTGTGGTTATGTAGCATTGCCACCCTAATCATTTTAAATAATTATTTTTTATAATTGTTTTTAATAAGAATTTTATTAATTGTTTTTATAGAAGAGGACAGATTGAACATTTTTTCACAATTTCTTTTTCATTTTGAAATCAAAATTTTTATTTATTGGTTTTCCTCAGTGCTCAAAAGGAAGGGAAAATGGGACATCACACAAATTGTTTATTACCATCAATTTCTTCCCCCTTTTTCCTTTTTTTTTTGTTTTCACAATAGAGACAAAAGTTTAGGGCCAGCAGAAATAAACTGGGTCAGTAGGGGTACCAGAACCAAATTCTTTTTTCCTTATGCCTGAGAGAATAGTGGCTGAAATAATTGTGAGAGATGGAAATGGGGTATGCATACACATGCACACAGGTGCGTACGCACATACACACACACCCAGATGCAAATATTTGTGACAAGTGTGTTCCTTGTAGTTAAATATGTATTGTAAGTGTCTGCAATCTGAAGAGGTATGGGAAAATTAGGTGCATCCTGTTATATTTGCCCTGCTAGTGGAAAGACAGACCTAATTGTGCCAGGTTAGAGAAACAATCCCAGGATTTATTTTCACTGGAAATGTAAGTTTTCTAATACAGGTTAACTGCCAAATGGTTGACATGCCGAATTAGATTTGCCTTGACATGAATGTTGCTGTGTGTTCCAGGTGCGCATTGGAATTTTCTCTGTGCTGTACACTGTGCCGGCCACCATCGTCATTGCCTGCTACTTCTACGAGCAGTCGTTCCGTGAGCAGTGGATGGCCACCTGGCACATCGAACGCATCTGTCCCCTGTACCGCATGTCATGCCCCCAAAAAGTGACCTACAAGCCCTGGCCAGACTTCAACGTCTTCATGATCAAGTACTTGATGACCGTCATTGTTGGCATCACCTCAGGTGTGTGGATCTGGACTGGCAAGACGTTCCACTCCTGGAAGAAGTTCTACTGCCGCATCTTCATGCCACGCACCAATGAGAGTGTGGTGTGAAGCCCCTCTAGAGACCATGGCCAGGGGCGGACAGCACCTCAAAGGGATCAACAGCTTTGTGACTGTTGGTGTGGTAGCTGGACAGGGTGCGATGCTCTGCATCATCAAGGAAGGTTTATGGACGGCGTGCAGGTCCTGAAGTGTTAGGTCAGTGCCAAGATCTTCAGGTCAACAGAAAAGCTGGTGTTGCTGGCTCAACTGTCTGGAACAAAGCAATGCACACATGACTCACTTGAGCTGAGGTAATGGACTTGTTTTGAAGAACAATTTTTAACCTGGAAGGCAATATTTGTAAACATCCCAGGTGTAAACAAGCTTGGCTTGACAGGCCTGATTAAACAGTGGATTGTAGTGTTGTGTCTCTACTGAAAAGCCCAGGTCATGCTTAGGGCTATGTGGCTGCTATGACTCCCCTTCCACACCTGTAGGCACTTCACTGTGGTAGAAATTTTAAAAAAAATTCTCCTGGAAATGCTGCATTTCTGAAACTTGGTGGCCATTATTAATTTTTTTAGATAGGTGTTTCAAGATCCATAGCCCTCAACTTAGTGAGAACTGGTGCAGTGTGATATAAAGTAATGCTTAGGTTTTTGCACAATGCAGACTGGCAAAGAACTGCACAAATATTGGAAGACTGCTAAATACTGAGGCTGTAGAGCACAGGGAAGAATCAGGAGCGGCAACCTCGCCTTTGGCAAGCAACACATAGTAACTGGAATACTTTTATCATGAATATAGCATTGGCTTTTACTTTGATTCCCTGTATGTAGTGGACGCTTAGGGCCTAGTGGAGAGAGGATGTGAAGCACTAATGGCGTGGAGTTTCTCCAAGATGAACTGTGCTGATGACTGCCATGGAACTCTGATCGAAAGACCTTGGATGGAAAATGGGGAATGAGATCCTGACCTCCTTTGAAGTCTTGCTGGATCTGCCACGGGGCATGGCTCTATGGCGAGACCCACACAGCACAGCAGCATTGCCTTGCCTGGATGGACGGCTGTAACGAGCCTCATTGGAGTGGCGTGCAGCCTGGCTGTTGACTGGGGATCAGGACTGGAGACCTTCCTCTAGCTGGAGATGGGAGTGCCAGGCTGCCAGTTGTGAAGTGGAGGGTCCACTAAGCCAGGTGTTGAGAAGCTAGGGCAAGTATGGTCTTCATCAGACCTGCTCAGACAAACCATCCACCGTGCAGTTTGGTGCTTGTCCAAGCCCTGCGAAACGCCTCTGTCCTGCCAAGCTCCTGCTGTGCAGCCGCGTGCTGTCTGTGAGTTTGGCACTTCTCTGCTGGTATGTGGTGGAAGAATAAAGCCAGCCCTGCAGAGACTTTAGGCTGGTTTGACATAAAAAGAACAAAGCATCTGGATGACTTGTTTACATTTGGTCACTTGTCCTGAACGGCCCTGTGTGTGAACTGTCAAAGGGTGCGGTGTTGTGACCAGCAGTGTTGCAGTGGGAGTATTCTACCTCAGTCAAGCCAGTGACTAGCTTCCATGCAGCACTTGTGCAACATTCTATCCTACAGGGAGGCAGTAGCTGAAGTGACCAACTACTGACAGTGTGTGGGAGGTGCACGTTTTACAAAGGAAAGCATTTTTGATTTTGAGAAAAGACTTTTGAAGTCTGGATGTTTTAGGTATTTGAGGATGTGAATCTGTGGCATTTTGATCAAAGACTTCACCAGTATTTTCTTACCTTTCGAGTCAAATGGAATGCTGGACTGGCTGGTGAGGTACTAATCAATGAAATTCTTGTTGCCCTGATCCAACCCTCTTGTCCTACTGCCATACATCATGTCTTTTTTGCCATCCTGCAGTAGCAACAGTGCTGTGGGTAGCGGAGGAGTGCCACTCTGAAAATGATGGCTGAGGATCTGGCTGAACTGAAGCTTCCTGCAGCCCTCAGTAGCTCTAGCACACACTCTCTGCTGTCTGCAAGCCTGTCCTCTGTCCTGTATAATGTTCTCATCCCCAATGCATGTAGTAACTGTAAAGGTGACTGGTGGCAAGTAGGTGCATGCAACAAGACATTGGACCAAATTATGCAACGGGGGGGGGGGGGGGGCTTCACTCGGCTAGTCCTTTAACATGAGTTCATAGCAGATCGGGAACACATCATTACAGCAGTCCCACACTGCAAGTGGAAAGTGTGGAATGCAGGAAAGTAAGGAGTTGGACAGGGGTCATGCTCTTCCAGCGGTCTGTCCACTGAAACCACCCTCTTCTGCAGTAAGGCACAGATGCCCACACACCTGCAGCCTGGCTGCTGCTGGGTAGATCTGTACCTGTGGTGTGTATGTCTGCCCGATAAAGTGCTTAGGGAATGTAGATGAGCAGGCAGTGTAGGCAGAACAAGGCTTTTTAGAACCCTTCTCTGTTGGAAATATGCCAGTGCCACAATGCAACGTGTAAGTTAAACTCTGGTGTTTTTCTTAATGTGGTGCTGTTCTTGCAAATCTCTCTCTCTCTCTCTCTCTCTCTCTCTCTCTCTCTCTCTCTCTCTCTCTCTCTCTCTCTCTCTCTCTCTCTCTCTCTCTCTCTCTCTCTCTCTCTCTCTCTCTCTCTCTCTCTCTCTCTCTCTCTTCCTCTCTTTCTAGCTTCTCATATCTGTGTAGAAAGGAAGAATATTGAGCAATGGATGGTCCTGCTTGAATTGTTTCACCCGGGTGTTAGCTACTCTGTTTTATGTTGATCTGAACTATGGAGGAGGAAGTGTTGATGCTGTTTTTAGTTATTTTTCCCAGTTGTAGCAGCCATAGCTTTAGGCTAATTTCTCAATTAGCAAACTGTACCGGGTGTTTTGGCCTTTGTGGCCCCTCCAAGCGATACCAAATATTTAATGTACATACCTTGCTACCTACATTTTGTCCATGTTTGTGTACTGTACATACCTACTACCTACATACATGCAATTGCAACCTTTTTCTGTGTTTTGTACATAAGGTCTGTGCCGTGTCAAGTCAGCTGAGCATTTGCTGCATTGTACCCTACTTACCTAGCGCTCTGCCCATCTGCTTGCATTGCTGTGGGGCATGGGGAGTGTACAGTGACCTGTGATGTCAGTAGGGTCGCTCCACCTTGTGGTCACCATCCACATGAGAATGAGTGGCACAGGCTCCAACAGAACATGTGTAGCTGTGTGGATGTGGTGTGAATGGGAATGAGAGAACGAGATGGGTTGATAGGAAGGAAACCAGCAGAAATAGTTGTGCAACTCTGGTCCTTGCTTTGGATGGTAAGAGAGAAGGCTGCATCTCCCTGTCTGTTGTGAAGACAAAGGGGACAGACCTCCTTCAACTGCTCCAGTCCTGAACTGAAAATTCTGTAGCCATCCTTGGTTTATTTACAACATCTCTGCCAATGATATTCACCATCATATGTCACACTTGCTGTTACCCAAGCTGAAAGAGCTGCTTTTTTAGTGGCTGAAATGCCCATGACGAAGACTGCTGGCTTGGGACAGAGGCTGCGCTGGTTAGGACCTCTGCTGGTGCTGTTTGTCTGCAATCACCTTGGAAAGATGGTGTTCTGCCCTGATGCTGCGTTGCTGTCTGTCCGTCTGTCTGTGCCTAGCTGTCAAGCATGTACTGCATTGTGTGTGGACTTTCAAGATTTGCAATAAATTCACATCCGTCTGAATGATCAACATCATTGCAGATAGCTGAATATACCTGCTTCTTATGCATCTCTGGTAGTTGACAGCTCCACGTCTGCCCCAGAATTTTGCAAGAGAGATTGTGTGAACTCTGACAGATTGTCTAAATCTGCTGCTTCAGTCTCAGCTGTTGATGTGCATCTTGTGTGAGGGCATTAGTTCTACATTTCCCTATGATTTTTCCTGTCTTTCATTCTAAACTGCATCTGTGTTGGCCAACTCAACCTGCATTGTTTGGATGGATGCATTAGTAATGCAATGAACTCATTCTGCAGTCAAATTTTGCCTGATGCAGTCAGCACAGGGTTCTGTTGATAGGATTTGACATTGTGCCAGCACTGATTTGGCAATTGTGTAATGTGGTCTGCAAATGAATGTGAAATGTGGGAAATGAATGAGAATGAATGAGACAAACAGTGGAAATGACTGACAAGTGAAGTGTGTGGAACAGGAGCTAGAACTAGCACTTGAGGCAGGAAGGAAGTCATAAGACCGCACTTGATGGCAGTCAACAGCCAGTGTGATGCCATCACACACGCCAACAATGTCACTGCTGTGCATGGTCACCTGAATGTGTGACATGTTGTCCACTTTGCTCAGCAACTGAACAAATGTCCACCTCGAGTCCATGGCAACTAGCTGTTCATGATGTCCAGTGCCTAAGCCAGGTGTGTTCTGTCATCCTTGTAGAGTTACCTCCTCTTGCATTCTTCTTACACAATGGATGCATTGTGTTGCACTGCTGGTATGTTGAACTGTCTCTACCCATGACTCCCTGTCTCTGTCTGTCCTCAGTATTTCTGCCATTCATGTGCAGCTTTGTCTCTGTCATTCACAGCTACGCCTGGTAGTCTTCCCGTTGTTGGATCTCTTCCAAGTCCTCTACCTGTCTTGTTCCTTTTTTTGTATTCATTTTGCATTGAAGAAATTTTGTTGCATCAATGCATTGTCTGTCTGCATGTAGTCCTGTACTGCAGTCTGTTGCACCCCTCCCTCCACCCCCCCACTCCCCCCCCCCCCCTCTCTCTCTCTCTCTCTCTCTCTCTCTCTCTCTCTCTCTCTCTCTCTCTCTCTCTCTCTCTCTCTCTCTCTCTCTCTCTCTCTTCACACCAAGTTGGCAAGGGCTGCAACTGCAATGATCAGTGGGAAAAGTGGGACTCCTAGCTTTCCTAATCCTCTGTACTTTCTGGCATTCTACCTGTCTTCTTCTCCTGGATGGCCACGGCATTTCTGTCTTTGATTCGAGTCAAGACACAGTGACCATGTCTATGCCAGTGTCAGTCGGCACAGTGACCATGTCTGCCAGTGTCTGTGGGGACAGGGACCATCGCTATGCCAGCGTCAGTAGGGCTGTGAGAAAAGTCGGCCAGTAGTGCTCCAGATCTGGTGGTGGTGGAATCTGTGCTGCAGATCTGGTGGTGGTGGAATCTGTGCTGCAGATCTGGTGGTGGTGGAATCTGTGCTCCAGACGAGTGCTGCATGCCATCATCTCCAGGAGTGGCCGGGCCCACTGCAATGTGGAGTCAGAGAAACAAACTTTGAGTGACTGCCTATTCCTCCGTTCTGTGCAACTTGGGCCTTCAAACCTTCCAGAGCCAGCTCGTGTAAGTCTTGCAATGAGTGCAAGCTCTGCTCTGCTGTGCATCGCACTGGCATGGGTCTTGAAGGCTTGTATTGGTGTGGCATGGTCCAACTGCTCTGTGTGGACTTCAGCCTGACTTCGCAGTGTTGTCTGCAAATAGTTACTTCCCCTTTTGCTCCGTCGTGTGTGTGCTACCTGTCTGTCTGCCTTGCCTGCTCATGGGCTGGCCAGCTGTCCTTGTGTTCACATTTAGCTTGGATTGTGTGCACAAGTGTTTTTGGAATGTGTGGCTGTGTATGAACACAAATGTGCAGAATGAAAAAGAGTGAGAGTGTGGTCGTGTGACGTTTTGCGAGATGGATGAGTGGAAAAATTGGAACACCTAGGGAGAGGGAGCAGTTAGGCACTAGAGATGTGGGTTGGCCAGTAGAAGAATTAGAAGAGTCCTTGTAGAGTTGTGCTGAACAAATCAAAGCTTTCATGAAGTGTGGACACAGATTCTATTTTTAACCTAGATGTCTCAGGAGGCGCAAGCGACTGCGGATCAAACCGCGTGAACCCCATGATATGGTCACACTCCTCCCCATTCTCCATCCCCCACCATCACCATCTAGGTCACCTGTTTCTCTCTTCATACCCACCATTTTTTCTGGGTCTGATCAAACCATTCTCTTGTGTCCATTAATTTTTTTTCCCACCATGAAGGATGTAGTGTATTTAGAAGTTCACGTTTGTGATGCTAGTTGTACAGATATGCTTATTAAATATGTAGGTAAACTTACATGGTTTTGTGTGGTTTTGTTTTTGTTTAGTGACATTTTGGATGCATTTTGTAACAAGGAACATGTGCCAGGGTAGCATTCCCTATGTCATGCAGGTGAGAAGTTCCTTGTAGGATGATAAACACATCTTCACAAGCGTCACACAGCCACTCCTGCCTATTTGGGAAGTTCAGTTTTTAGCAGGAGTGAAGATGGCCACACCACTTCAAGTTGGCAAGAACCAGTTCCTGGCCACTGTCCATTGAAGGTTTGCATTTCACTTCTGATCGGAACCTGCCTGCAGTGCTGTGGCAGGACAGGCAGTGGAAATCCACGCCTTACAAGCACGGTGACAGTTGGAGGGGACAGATGGGAAAGAAGGCAGACTAGCAAGCCTTGGATTGGGTTCTGCTGCACTGCAGATATTCCTATATTCCCCATGCTGTGTGTGGCTTGTTGGGAAATCTGCACCAAACTATAAACTGCATGGCAGATGTCTTCTTTGTCTCCCTCTGTTGTGTGCTGACTCCTTTTTCTGGCTCTCGTGGATTGATGTTGCTTGCAACATACATGTACATGCCAGTTTACATTTAATACCTGTATGGTTTCGTGGCCTTCAGTCCAAATATAACAGTACTGTTTTGATTATGTTACTCTGGTATCCCTCTCTCTCTCTCTCCCACCCCTATCGGTTTTTTGTCGCCCAGCCCATCACTTTTGTAGCCGTTATTAAACCTCGTTTTCTGCATAAATGCATTATTTTTCTATTCTGTCGCTAACCAGCCTCTGTTGAACCAGTCAAGTATCCAGTAGACCAAGTTTCCTCCAGCCTTTCTCTTTTGTCACTTGCCCTCTCCAGTCTATGTCCAGTCGGTGTGCCCGCAGCCTGACTACTGCTGCTGAAGTTTCGAAGGACATAACATAGAGCTGCTGGAAAGCTTTCCAAGTAGGCAACAACTGTATCATGCCATTGGAAAAGAATGGATGCTTGCGCTGACAAACCTAGAATGTTTGTGCAGCTGAGGAATTGACTGATTTCAGACTGACCGGCCCCCGCCGCCGCTGGAACAGACAGACGGCTTCAGTTGGACAGAAAGACTGCAGAAACGGAGAAAGCAGTCAAGACTGGAGGGCCTAGGCAGGCGGGGAGCAGGGAGTGGAAGGAAGAAGCCTTGTCGTGTGGGGAGGGAGACGGCGCCTGTCGATAGCGGCGCACCGCTCTTGCGTCCTTGCACTGTTTACTGAATCTGGGTCCTTCATCTCTGCTGCTGCGCTTCCCATAGGAAACGTCATTATGGGAGTCTTACTGAAGTCATCAGTCTGAGGAACACGGAGGAGTAGGGGATAGCGTCTGGTTTGGCTCCGCTTTTGCAACATTGTACGAGATACTGGGCTGGACTGGGCTTCGCAGCCTGATTCATAGTCTGGTCCCCTTTGCCTCCGCGCGTCCTGCCTGGCAGACTGCATTGGCCTTCCTTTTGCTTCATTTTTGGCCCTCCCCTAGTATCGTCCCAGGGTCATCAATAGCCTTCCACGGTTTGTTCCTGTGTAGCACTGCTGGACTAGGCCAGCCAATGTTTATTTTACGGGGGTTGAGCTTTCGAGTCTAGTTCTCGACTTTAGCTTTGGTTTGGATCGTAGGTCCTGCTAAAGTGGGCACGGCCAGACAAACTATGTTGACTCCCACCAGGCACTCCATCTCGGGCTACTGGGCGGTGTAAGAGAAAAAATTCCGTCCCTAAAATGTTGTCCAGTAGCTTACACGCATGTCTACGCACACATTTTTCCTTAAAATGTTCACGCAGAGATCACCAGCTATCTCATACTGTCCGTAATTCGTGAGGACGAGTGAAAGATGGAGAGAATGTTGGCAGACGCACGATCTTGCAAAGGGTCCGTAGGCTAGAAAAGTAATGGCATCTTTTCCATTTCCTGCCAGCAAGCAGATCGTCACAAGAGCTTTTCCCCCTGCTGTGAGGCAGTCTGCATTTCCTACAAACAATTAAGCCCTTCCCTCCCACCCCACCCCCCCTCACCTTCGACGCCCCGACACTGATGCTGAAAGAGCAGAAAGCACAAACAAGTAAAAAGGGAAAAGAGATAGCTTTGTACGCGCCGTTACGCGTGTATGTGTATTAAGGAGGTGATACCAAAGATCCTATCTTTGGTGAGACTGATAGGCCTGTACACCACTGTGGTGGGGAGGCAAGGCCGATTGGAAGAAACTGATCTGCAACCGCCACGGAAGAGAAGAACCATGGAGGGAGAGAGGAACACCGTTTCACAGTTACTACACATTTTATGAAACTGACGAAACAGGAATGAATAAATGAGGTTTTATAACCTATCATCCTTTTGTAGGTTATGTAAGGCCATTTATCACAAACATTACAGGAGCTTGTTGATTCCCCAGTCATTGGCCTTTTGTAAAACGTAGGGAGACGCGGTGAGCTAAATTTTTACCCTCCACCTAAGGGGACAAAGGGTAAGCGATACGGAGAAGGTTGTCCTTAAGATGTACAAGGAGATCACTATATAGGTCTCAACTTCATAATGCAAACTGTGATATGTAAGGTGCATCAAGTATTAACACTACAAACGTATCATTGAAAGGAGATGGTTTCCAAGACACACAAAGAGAGAGGGAGGGGGGGGGGGGGGGGGGGTGGGGGGTTAGGGTTTGTTTAGCCACGCTCCATTACCAGGAGAGTAGAGGGAAAGGAAGAACAGACATGTATAGCCTCCTCAACGGGAGAGTGCCGCAGTGGGGGTCGGGTCCGGGGTTTGACTACAGGGGAGTTGGGTGGGAGTGGGGTTCGACTAGAGTGGGGTGTGGGTTCACTACAAGGGATGGGGTGGAGTGGGTTGTTCACAACCATCAGAGGGGAAGGGGTGGAAATAACGAGGGGAGAAGGGGTGTGGGTGATGAGAGAGGGAGTAGGAGGGGGGTGACGGAAGGGAAGCAAAGGAGTCTGAGAAAGCAATGAGAGAATAGGCATGAGCGAGAGATGTGTAATGAAAGAGACTGCTCGATGTGCTCACAGAAACAGAGATCGAGGGAGAGGGAGAGAGGCAGGCACACACACACACACACACACACACACACACACACACACACGCACGCACGCACACAACACGCACGTACAGACATGAAGATACTTATGCTGACAGACAATTGCCCTGTGGGTAAAAATAGATCCACAGCGTCTCCGAGGCGAATAACCATGGAGCTCGTGACTTGCCTTGCTCTTACTAGAATGACGTATTGCGATCCATGGTATTTATAGCTTGCAAAGACTGATGGGCCGCAAAACTCCATCCATTTATCCAACATACACGTACACAGGCAGACACACACACACACACACACACATACACACAGGCAGACACACACACAGACACACACACACACACACACACACACACACACACACACACAGGCAGACACACACATACACACACACACGCACACACACACACACACACACACACACACACACACACACACACACACACACACACACACACACACACACACACACACACGCGCGCGCACGCACGCACGCACTCACACACACACACACACACACACGCGCGCGCACGCACGCACACACTCACACACATTCGCCCCCCACCTATGTACACATGCACACACACATACAAAATCTACGCATATACACACACATGCGCACGCGCGCACACACATACACAATAAGATAAACACGCAGACAGAAAGACGGGCAGAAGATGAGATAGAGACAGACACATTCACACATACATGCATGCAAAAACGCACGCAGAACGCGAACACACACACGTACACACGCGCGCACGTACACACAAGCACACAGGCAAAGATACACAAACACGCACACACAAACACACGCACAATCACATGCACGCACACACACGCGCTCGCACGCACGTATATTACACAGACAGACGGCGGAAGGGCGGATGGACGTACGATCAGATTACGAACAAAGACACAGATGAGAGACAGACAGGCAGACGGACAGGCAGACACAAAGACACACATACAAACAGACATACAAACATAATGTATATATTTTGTAAGTTTTATCTCATCTAAAACGTATAAATAACTCACAAATGCATCGAATCACACAGGAGGAATAAAAATATTTTCTCTTTCAAGATAAAGGGTCGGGAAGTTTTAACTGTCTGTGCTGAAATATCATCAAATTAACTTATCATAATGAACAAACTTTAATGACATTTTTATGGAGGAACAAAAATCGTCACTGACAAAGCCACAGTTTATCTTCAATTATCTGCAAAAATTTCTCTCTAAAACAGTACATAATCAGTTCAGTTCAGTTCAGTCTCTTAACCCTGAGATGGGTTGTTGAGGCACCACTGATGACTTTCGGACAATCTTCCTCCATCGATCTCTATCCTCTGGCTCGCTGTGAGTCACCAAGGGTCAAGTCTGTCCACTCTTTGATGTTGTCTTCCCACCTCTTTCTCTGCCTGCCTCTCCTATATATAGCTTCTCCCACCTGGTACGGTACCTTGCAGGATGGTCTTGGCCAGCCCACTGCCTCTTGACACGTGACCGTACCACTTCAGCTTTCTGCTTTTCACGATTGAGAGCAGGTCTTCGTACTGTCCAAATGGTCTCCTGATCCTGTTGCTGACTTCCTCATTCGTGACATGGTCTTTATATGAGATGTTCAGAATCTTGCGGTAGCATCTCATTTCCAGGGCTTAATTGTATCCGTCTCTGTAGTTCAGATGTGAGTGTCCAGGACTCGCATGCGTACAAAAATACGGAGATGGCCAGCGTGCGCATGAGCCTGATCTTCGACGCGAGAGCAAAGATTATAGGTTACACAAAGATAGCTCATGCCGAGCTTTTGCTATATAAAGTTACAAGACGCTCGGAAACGCAGCGCCCCAAGCGGCTAGAACTATGGGGAAGTAATCACAACGCTTAGAGACATGTAAAAGTGCTTGTTTGTCGACGCGTTTCTGATGCGTTCCGATCATGTTTGTGAATACATTTACGGTGTAATGTGTAATAAAATGATTTGCTGCAATAATGGGGGTGTTTTGGCTTTGTTTTTTGTAGCAGGCGTTGTGAAATCGAAATATTTGGTTCATCGAAATGTGAGCCTATAGTCCGTTTCAACATTGCTCTGTCAGTGGAGACAAAGATTATTCGTCTGCTAGCCATCTAGGTACATACGGTGAGGTTTGTTTACTTATCTTCTGTGGGTTTTGTGCAGAAAGTATACGTTAAAACAGTATAATATGACTATTTTCGATTAGTTTTTAATCTAATTAATATTTTTGCATGCTTTAACGCGGCCGGATCTTTGGCATAACTCCCCGGGCGTGCGAAGTCAGTAGCGTCTCCACTGACAGAGCAATGCTTAAACGGACTATAGGCTCACGCGCATGCGCAGAACCATCCATTTCGATGAACCAAATATTTCGATTTCACAACGCCTGCTACAAAAAACAAAGCCAAAATACCCCCATTGTTGCAGCAAATCATTTTATTGCACATTACACCGTATATGTATTCACAAACATGATCGGAACGCATCAGAAACGCGTCGACAAACAAGCACTTTTACATGTCTCTAAGCGTTGTGATGTCTGTGGGATCTTCCCAGAAATCCATGGTGTTTAGTTTACTTCCCCATAGTTCTAGCCGCTTGGGGCGCAACGTGTCTCGATCCTCACAACAATGAGCTAATGAGCTATCTTTGTGTAACCTATAATCTTTGGCGAGAGTGATATTTCTGTCGCGCCATATTGGCTTCAACTTTGCCAATGCTGCTGTTGTTTGTGCTATCCTGAACAGTATCTCTGGTTTGGACCCTTCATCAGTCACAATTGATCCCAGGTATTTGAAGTTGTTCACAGCTTCCAGTTTTTGGCCCTTCACTTTGATTTCCATTTTGAAGCCCCGAGGGTTGTTCGTCATCACCTTGGTCTTCTCGGCGCTGATCTCCATGCCATATGCCTGTGAGGTCTTGTCCAGGTGCTCGACAAGACTAGTCAACTCCTCTTCACTTCCTGCTAATCATCAATGTCATCAGGAAAACGTAAGTTGGTAATCTTTCTGCCACAAATGCTGATTGATCCTTCGTGGTCTGCTAGGGCATCAGTCATTATCCTTTCGAGGAAGAGGTTGAAGAGTGGGGGGGAGAGTAGACAGCCCTGTCTGACTCCAACCGTTGTCCTGAACCATTCGCCTGTGGTGCCAGTGAACAGGACTGCGCTGGTTGCTCTGTCATAGAGATGTTCGACGACTTTGATGATCTTGGAGCTGATGTTGTAGCTTCTCATTGTGGCCCACAGCGCAGCATGCCAGACTCTGTCAAATGCTTTCTTAAAGTCTATAAAGACATGGTACAGATCTTGTTGGTGTTGAAGATGTTTCTCACGCAGGACTCTCAGATTGAAGATCTGTTCGGTGGTGCTACTACCTGGTCTGAAACCTTCCTGCTCTTCAGCAATGGTTTTCTCTGCCTGAGGTTTTCATTTGTTCAGCAGTACTTTCAGCATGACCTTGCTGGGATGGCTGATGAGGCTGATTGTGCGGTAGTTCTGGCACATTTGCAGGTTTCCTTTCGTGAGCAATGTAATCACTAGGGACTGTGTCCACGGGGTTGGCCAATCTCCCGTCTGCCAGATCTTATTGCAGATCTTTGTGAGTGCATCAATCACTGCGTCGCCTCCTGCCTTTTGGGGCTCGTCTGACAGGCAACCATGGAGGACCGACGTCTGGATGCCGTGAGGAGGATCTGCTCGTCATCTGCATGGACCTTGGTGACGGTGGCCATGTTACTGGGTGAGTACATAATACATGAAGTATAACACGAAACATCACGAAATTAATGCATGTGCACTTGCCTTGGTAGTTTAGGAAAGCCCAAATGCAATTCTCATGTTCCTTTGTCGATCACAAAATGCACATCTAAATTAGATGTGAGTGAGGTCTAAGACTAAGAGGCAAAGTTTTTCGGACTTTCTACAAAGCAGCAAAAGAGTGGTGTAAAAAAAAAAACTCGCACTATGACTGACCTATTTCCGACTGGGTCAAAACCATACATCATTCTCGAGAGAAACGAACTTTGATTGGTTGGGACTCATTTTGGAAATAAAATAACTAAAACTGAAATAATGTTAATTTTTTTTCATCGAAATGGTCACTAATGCCCCCTGGGTCTTAATGCCCCGTTTCCCCCTATTTTCGCCTCTGCTCACATCAGACTACACTGAAACTGACTACTCCAGAACAAACCTTTCTTTATTAGCATAGCTCAATTTCTTTTGGTTTCGTTTCAGACCAGTTTGATTGTGTGTAATTGCTTGTTGATCATCATCATTATCGTAGAACTCTCAGGGGAGATAATCTCTCGGACACGGGAGACCAATATCACGTGACAGTTTGGTTCACTTCAAGTCTGTGTTGCATTATAACACAGTATTTAACATAAAGAAAATGTGTTTATAATTCCCTGCATAATAAAATAATTTAATTAATCATAAAATATTTCTAAGCAAAATTAGATAATGTTATTTCCGATTTTATGATGCTATAGATATTTCTGTTTCTATGAGTACGTCGTTATAGTGTGTACTGCACCGTACCCTTCGTGTACATGTTTAGTACGATAATCAGCCCCGCACTAGTGAAAAGATGGCGGAGGTACGTAAAAGGCAGCGAAAATTCGGCGACGAACCTGCTTTGGAGACCAATCCTGTCGGTCATAGGGTGTCAGAATGCGTAAGTAGACCGAAAATTTGAGTATATGGATGAAATATTGCTTTTAAAACCGTTATCGGTACGCAAGATTTCTGAGAAAGGAATAACATAAACAAGCGAGGGCAGTGCGCGCGTGTGCCCATGGCCTGTCTCGATGATTTTACTGTGGAGAATCACAGTTAATGAGCACTTTTGGGAAGCCAATATTCGGCTCAAATATGTATATTACTGTGAAAGTTTGAGCTGTCTTTAATCTATATCGAGAAATTAGTATAATTTAGGTAATACTTATTTATGTAATATGGAAAGAATGCAAATCTTGCCACGATGCGGTGTAATTTTGTCGTATGTGCAGTCATAAACTTCCCTGGGATGTTGGTTCTAGGACAATTCAGACTCGTGTTTTTATAGACCTCTTGCTGAATGACAATGCATTGTCGGAGTTACTTATATCTTTTCATATTTCTTCCAAAAGGCTTTGACGTGTAGAGCAGAGGACTGAAAACCAGGCTCGCATGCGCGCACACGACACACTACGTCACTAGCACAAACCACAATCCCACGTTCATTCGCGTGCAAGTACGCACATATGCAGTTATTTATTGAAACGTACTTGAGTAGGCTTTTGTGTTTGCAACTATTCAGACCACTAGCCTCACCAGCTTTGTATGTCTCTCTCTCTCTCTCTCCTCTCTCTCTCTCTCTCTCTCTCTCTCTCTCTCTCTCTCTCTCTCTCTCTCTCTCTCTCTCTCTCTCTCTCTCTCTCTCTCTCTCTCTCCCTCTCTCTCTCTCTCTCTCTCTCTCTCTCTCTCTCTCTCTCTCTCTCTCTCTCTCTCTCTCTCTCTCTCTCTCTCTCTCTCTCTCTCTTTCTCTCTCTCTCTCTCTCACTAGAAGTAATAAGTGAATACGAGTACCTTGGTAACATGCTATCTGCAAAGTTATGCTAAAATGTAACTCAAAATGATTTGGCTAGTAGTAGTAGAGCTAAATCTGCCCTTTTACTTTTGACAAGGTCAGTGAGAAAAATCTGTCAAGTAACACCTGACGTTTAGATTATTCGATTCACAGATTCAGCCGATCCTTCTGTATGGGGCTGAAATCTGGGGAATGGATGAATGTCACACTGTAGAGAGTATACATCTATGCACCATCAAAAGTTAAAAAAAAAAATTCTCAAGCACTCCTAATGTTATGGTGTATGGTGACCAGTCCAACACACGCAGTGTCAGAAAGATATTGGCGAGCAGATTTATACGAGAAGTAATAACTTTGTCCATTGTGCAGAGAACAAGAAGAAACGGAGATCTATACATTTTACACCATGTTCTGACTTGTAGGACTTGAGAGACCGTTTGATATTTGATTGTATAGATGTGAATAGAGATGACCCCTTAGAACTTCTCCTTGTCCAGTAAAGAAATGAAAACTATAAAGATCAATGAGCATTTACTTACAAGTACAAAGCGTTCAAGTGCAGACTAGAAGCTCTGGAATCCGCAGAGTATGTGTCGCAAGATTGCGCAAGGGAAGTGAAAGGAAAGAATAAAGAATCCTAAATTGTTCAATTGTCTTTGACTGGTACGTTAAGGACGGACGCTAGGC
>JAWQFJ010001246.1:70000-72500 GCA_034096865.1 Theodoxus fluviatilis
CATTAACTCGATTACGGTTTCGACCGAGCAACGGATAACCTCCTCGAGAGACCTAGTAAACACTCGGCCGTCTTAACCAGTAGCTCAGATGCACGTCTCAAGCCGTCTGGCTCGGAGGATGATTAATATGAGATCTTAATATTTTAGACTAAATGGAAGGGTAGGAAAGCTTCTGTAGAAGCTTTTGTTTTGTTTTGGGACATCGTAGACGTTGAACTAACGCAGTCTCACAGAGAGGTAGGTGCATCGTAAATGTTCACCGGGTATATAGGCCTACTCATTCGCGAACAGAGGTCCTTTATTTACTCGCAGAGCTGGTCAGTGGGTCCAGCGCGTGTGCCATTTCCAAAATGGCAGTGGGACTATCAAGTGGTCTATTGCCAAACTACATAACATATAGCGTTTTTAATTATGCAGGCCATGGAAGAGGAATTGTGGCTTCCTTGGCGGAGGTTTGCGCTCAGGGTGCTCTGTGGTGTTTGGATACGTTTCCTCTTTCTTCTTTTCCTTGTTTCTTCCCCATTTTGTTAGCATGAATGCTGAAAGTTGAAGATCATACCGGGTTTCTCTCCCCCCCCCCCCTCCTTTTTCCCCTCAAACCTTTTATTTAAATTTGCTTCATCGTGTGTTGTCATCTACGGGGTTTGTCATATTACTACCTTTGGGACTGACGCATGAAAAACAGAGGAGGAAGGATACTGGGTGACCTGCCTGGCTGCCAGAGTATCCGCACACCTGACCAGCAGCTGCGTGCAGTGAACAATCACAGCGCCCACCATGAAGATCCCCACCGTTCCCACCTGAAAACAATTTCAAAAGAAGCATGGGAAAAACTTCCATAAACGGGCCACACTTGTGGACTCGTCCGAGGCAAGGGGTGTGGATAGACGACCGAGCTGGCGAGCCTTACAAGCTAGCAAGCAGCAGCATGTGACCGGCAAGTGATCTTGGTTGGTTATTTCTCAGTGAATTCGCAGTGATTCATACATAGAATGAGAAAAGAATCTGAAGATTCGAACAAAAAACTCGTAAAAACGCTGCCAGTCATATGTTGTGTTCCTCCAGTTTGTGTTTTCCGCATGCTTGGCCGGTTTTCTCACACCCCTCTCCTTGGACGAGTCCAGTGGTGTGGCCCATCAGTGGAAGGAATTCCGAAGCATTCCTTAATGCAGCAGAAGACACTAATTACAGACCTCTAAGCCTCAAAGGTTTTGCAACGAAATCGTTTATGACTGTTACGATTTAAAAAAATTCCCCTTTGGGGGATTCAAGCTGAAGCGAAGTCGAAATGTTCAGGCCTTTGTCACACGTCCATTCTAACAAGCAAGGAAGAGCCACGTCACTTTTCGGTTTGCTTTTTGCGCATGCGTGGTGAGCTCATGATCGGCCCGAAACAGAGGTGATGGGGTTTGGGGGTAGTGGACATTGCCACACAGATAAGAGGCATTATTGCTGCACTGTTGCAACCCCTAGGACACACACACACACACACACACACACACTCACACGCACGCACGCACACACACACACACACAGACACACAATCCCCACTCCTCCCCACCCCCACCCCCTCTCAGACCTACATATGGCAGGCAGGTAGGCAGGCAAGCAGGTAGGCAGGCAGGCAGAAAACAGGCAGAGAACAAACAGACAAAATGACTGAATATGAAAGAGGGGGCAAGTCATACACATGCGAGATAAAAGAACAGGGGGGGGGGGGGGTAGAAGTGGGTGGCAGAAGGGGGTGAGGGGGCGAGGGCAGGTGATGTGGGGATGGGGGGGTGAGGGGGAAGGAGATCTAATGTGAATTAATAACACAACTAAATTTGATGAATTATCAAGGAAGACAACTCACAGCAAGCCCAGCGTTCTTCACGGCAGATGGAAGACCCAACACTCCAGTTCCTACGAACGTTTTCATGATGTTCATGAACGCTCCCATGTTCCTGAGAGAGAAACGAACAAGAATTTGTATGGAATGGAACGGACAAGAATGCGTCAAAACAAAGCGCAGCAAGGGCATATGAAGCAGTGCCGTAGATAATTTTACTGGGAGAGATGCATAAATGTGGGAATAGAGGGAGACGTGACGTGGGGGATGAAAGAAGAATGTGAACGATGGAGAGTGTATATAACTAGAGATGGTCTCAGAATGCAGAGCTATACGGGCCATGTGGATGTGAAAATATGGTTCCGTATCTTCAGTCAGACGTTGCCTAATAATGATGCCGAAATTTAGAGTAAAAGTATGCACAACAAGACTGAGAGAGAGAGAGAGAGATAGATAGAGAAAGAGACGGACAGACACAGAGAGACAGACATTGAACCAGCCAGATTGACAGACAGACAGACATGCAGGAAGACAGACAGACTGCCAGGAGAGAGAGAGAGAGAGAGAGAGAGAGAGAGAGAGAGAGTGAGGGAGGGAGGGAGGGAGAGAGAGAGAGAGAGGGAGGGAGGAAGAGAGAGAGGGAGGGAGGAAGAGAGAGAGGGAGGGAGA
>JAWQFJ010001246.1:80000-86037 GCA_034096865.1 Theodoxus fluviatilis
GGGAGGAAAGTAAGGCTCCCCCTCCCCTTCTCCCCAGTGCAGATAGTGGAGTGGAGGGGGCACTCTCTATACCATCGTCATCTCCTGCAATTCACAAAAGGCTCTTGTCGATAGAGCTCAATCTCATTATTTTGGGTGGGAAGGATGTGATGGACAAGTGCGTTGGCCTGATATGGGCGACCAGTAACCGCAAAACCATCCAAAAACCAAACTTGAGTCTTGCTGCATTTCACAGCAACATTTGGTATCTGAGACCAATCCCCTCGGAGTTCATCTTCGAAAGACATGCAGACAAGAAGTAACTCTCCTGTGAGGCAGAGGGACTATATGGTGCATTATGTACACAGATAACAGGATATACGCCTGGCGTACCAGGATGTGTGTGTTTGTGTGTGGAGGGGGTTGGGTGGTGTGGAGGGGAGGGGAGAGAGATAAGGTGGAGGCGGAGGACTATAAATCGAGTGTGCTGACATTTAGATATCTTCGGCGTCATTTGCTGAGGAGTCCCAGCTTGTGCGACACATTCTGCTTTGTGGCTGCAGCCAAAATAATATCTACTATAGGCCTATTTCTCGAATACAGTAAGTAAGACTACGGCAATTTCACCCCCCCAAAGATGTACTGATGAACATATTCTTTCTCAGGTCCTGCAGCTAAAATGTCGAATTCATAATGATAAATTAAGCCATGAGGAATAAACCTTTGATGCATGATGCCAATGCACTCAACTGTTGGAACTTTATTACATATCTTGAGTGTATCATTGACTTAAGGTTTACTCTGAAAGGAAATTAAGGGTACTTTACTGCAGCCGACAATACACACATTCATGTCATATTTTCCTACAACACTGCTACAGTCGAGACAATGAAAGAATGAGCAGCGAGGACACTAAACAAACAATAAGAAACCTACCTCTTCTACATCTAAACCCTTTTATATTCATACTCCTCTTCACAGAGCAAACATAATGATATGTCATCGACTTTCCAATGGTCATTATTCGAATTTGCGTGTGATCAAGTCAACATTAGACAATGATGTGTGTTCGTAAACATCCCAAAGGAACCCGGCAAAATAGACCCACCACCGTGTGAGAACAGACCCACCACCGTGTGAGTATAGACCCACCACCGTGTGAGAACAGACCCACCACCGTGTGAGTATAGACCCACCACCGTGTGAGAACAGACCCACCACCGTGTGAGTATAGACCCACCACCGTGTGAGCACAGACCCACCACCGTGTGAGCACAGACCCACCACCGTGTGAGAACAGACCCACCACCGTGTGAGTATAGACCCACCACCGTGTGAGAACAGACCCACCACCGTGTGAGTATAGACCCACCACCGTGTGAGTATAGACCCACCACCGTGTGAGAACAGACCCACCACCGTGTGAGAACAGACCCACCACCGTGTGAGAACAGACCCACCACCGTGTGAGAACAGACCCACCACCGTGTGAGCACAGAGCCACCACCGTGTGAGAACAGACCCACCACCGTGTGAGCACAGAGCCACCACCGTGTGAGTATAGACCCACCACCGTGTGAGAACAGACCCACCACCGTGTGAGCACAGACCCACCACCGTGTGAGCACAGACCCACCACCGTGTGAGAACAGACCCACCACCGTGTGAGTACAGACCCACCACCGTGTGAGAACAGACCCACCACCGTGTGAGAACAGACCCACCACCGTGTGAGCACAGACCCACCACCGTGTGAGAACAGACCCACCACCGTGTGAGCACAGACCCACCACCGTGTGAGAACAGAACCACCACCGTGTGAGAACAGACCCACCACCGTGTGAGCACAGACCCACCACCGTGTGAGAACAGACCCACCACCGTGTGAGAACAGAACCACCACCGTGTGAGCACAGACCCACCACCGTGTGAGAACAGACCCACCACCGTGTGAGAACAGACTCACCACCGTGTGAGAACAGACCCACCACCGTGTGAGAACAGACCCACCACCGTGTGAGAACAGACTCACCACCGTGTGAGAACAGACCCACCACCGTGTGAGAACAGACCCACCACCGTGTGAGTATAGACCCACCACCGTGTGAGAACAGACCCACCACCGTGTGAGAACAGACCCACCACCGTGTGAGCACAGACCCACCACCGTGTGAGAACAGAACCACCACCGTGTGAGAACAGACCCACCACCGTGTGAGCACAGACCCACCACCGTGTGAGAACAGACCCACCACCGTGTGAGAACAGACCCACCACCGTGTGAGCACAGACCCACCACCGTGTGAGCACAGACCCACCACCGTGTGAGCACAGACCCACCACCGTGTGAGAAAAGACCCACCACCGTGTGAGAACAGACCCACCACCGTGTGAGAACAGACCCACCACCGTGTGAGCACAGACCCACCACCGTGTGAGCACAGACCCACCACCGTGTGAGTATAGACCCACCACCGTGTGAGAACAGACCATCCACCGTGTGAGCACAGACCCACCACCGTGTGAGAACAGACCCACCACTGTGTGAGCACAGACCCACCACCGTGTGAGTATAGACCCACCACCGTGTGAGCACAGACCCACCACCGTGTGAGTATAGACCCACCACCGTGTGAGAACAGACCATCCACCGTGTGAGCACAGACCCACCACCGTGTGAGAACAGACTCACCACCGTGTGAGAACAGACCCACCACCGTGTGAGAACAGACCCACCACTGTGTGAGCACAGACCCACCACCGTGTGAGTATAGACCCACCACCGTGTGAGAACAGACCATCCACCGTGTGAGCACAGACCCACCACCGTGTGAGAACAGACTCACCACCGTGTGAGAACAGACCCACCACCGTGTGAGAACAGACCCACCACTGTGTGAGCACAGACCCACCACCGTGTGAGTATAGACCCACCACCGTGTCTCCCTATGCGATTCGTAAAAGGGAAATGAATAGGGAAATCTTGACTTGCTCTAACTCTAATCAACTCTAGAAATGTATTCGTGATCATTGGCTTTACATAGCTCTCAAAGGTTGATGGGCCAATTCAATGTCCACTCTTTCATTCCCTGTGTATATCTAGTGTGTGACATATTGATTCACGCTGCCGTGTTCCAGGCATTACGCAAGGTATACTGTGCATTGAATGCTATGGTGACTATCTGATTAAACAACTGAGCAAAGTCCTGCACACAAGCGCTTTGCAATAATCAATACTGCTGGCTCTCTTTTTCTGCTCCAATTTTATTGTCAATTGTTCAAACTTCCTCTCTCATCAGGCGTCACCGTCAACCACACGATTTTGCGTGTTGTCAGAATGATTTCGGTCGACAGTAAAATGTTTCTTTTCTGAATGTGGTGAGTGGATAACTAAATGGGCACTTTTTAAATAACATTTTTGTGAGATATTTTTATATTCATAGCAAATTTCCATTGTATAGCCACCATGTACATAAATGGATTTTACTCGGTCGCACGAGGAACTCTTGAGAATCTCATCTGGCCAAAGAGGATACCAACGTAGAAATCATGGATGCCGATGCGGATTTGTACCATTCCTAATATGTGGCATTTATTTTTAATGTACACTGGTCTCTCTTCTCTATTTTACTCCACGCCAACGTTTCGCACTCACTGAGGTGTTTTTTTCAGGGGGTGGTGGTGGTGGTGATTTTAACGGGGAAAACAGCTCATGTAAAGTCGAGGGAAGTCAATGATTGTGTGACTAGAATGCACAACTGCCCCTAGTGTTAACGACATTGTTACGTGAACAAGACAAGGGAAGACATGCTTTTGCACACTGGAGAGTAAATCACCCGCGAAAACAATATCAGTCATTCCCAAACGCAGATACTTACACGCCTGGAAGTACGGTGCCAAAAACCTTTTTCCTAGAATTGTCACAAAATAGGATTCCTGTTAATTCCAAAATCGTCAACAGACATAATGGGATCTTCACATACGTGCGGAGGAGGCTATGATCAATGCGTTTCACAATTACTTCAATTCAACCTGTGACTGACCTGCGACCACCGAGTTTGAATTTCCGCTAAAATCGAATCTGCCCACTTCTTACATTAACGGCTGTGTTCAGGAGCGGTGGCAGAGGTGGGCTGTCGTGCACGAACGAGGCAACATCTGTGACAGACCTGTGTATTTTTCCCATCTCTTCATTACAAACATCCAATGTCATCCCTCGCTGTCGCCCACCTCAGATCCTCTTTCACTTCCACCTTCAATAGTACAACGACTGCAGTGATTGCATCAAGACAAAATAAACCTACCTGTTTGTTCCCTGCTTGCACGGCGTCTGAGAAACCCTTCCACTCTTTTCGCAACATGCTACTTCAAAGCCTACGACGACAGCTGTGAAGGCACACTGGGGCGGGTTTCAAAATAGGTAGTCGATCTTGGTCGCAAGATCATGCTTCGCAGTAAGAGCTAGCTAAAAAAAAAAACTACCCAACGTGACGAACTAATGCGCATGCGTAGACGTCACGACAAGAGGTGAACTAGCCACATGTCAATGGCCGACGTGTTGCCGGTTCATTCAGAAAACGCTCTATTTCGAGATACTAGCAACCCATCCAAAGAAAATATAAGCCATTCACAGCATTAATTTATCAAAGGTGTATGTTGAATGCATTAATAGATCGTGAAACCTCCTACAGTTTACACATCGAATACAGGTCAACGCATCCACGCCGAACTTTTGTCTCCAAGATGGCGGCGCGCACTGTACTCATGCTGTCCGTCATCTTGAATCTTAAAAGCTAGGCACCTCTCCAACTGCCTCGCTCAATCTACGCTCGTCTTCGATTGGCTCGCTAGCAAGCAAAGAATGAAACTGACCATTCGGCGAGATCTGCGTAGATCTACCGAGATCTTCGCATTTTCAAACCCGCCCCAGGAATATGTTAACAAGATGCGCAGCGCAGTTCTGCTTATCAATCTTTTCGACTGTAATTCACGCACGACTTGCGCGTTTGCAACAGAGCGAGTCAACTGAACAGTCGGTGCCAGGGGGGTAATCAGTTTTTAACGATGCCAACGTCTCCTAAAGCCTTATGAAAACGTAGCCACTTGTGTCAGGTACAACGAGCGATGCAAGATCATGCCTCCCCTGGCCCAGATGCCTGGCTAACGCGGAGAAATTAGTCCAAGCAAGTGTAGTCCTTCTGGTTTTTCCTCATTCATTTGCATGACACTTTCGTCAGTCACTCTTTTCCTCGGCTGTCGGATGGGTATGAAGCAGCCTCACAATTATTCCAGGTACCTTTCTCTGCCCACTCCTCTGTTGCAAAGCAGGAGCATATGCCTCGAGTAGTCAAGCTACTCTTTCTCTGTGTTCTCGCACATCCAAGGCAAACTCAACATCCTGGAGGAAACGTGGGCTCAGTGCAGCAGCTGTTTCGTCCGAGTGGCTGCAAGCTGCCTCCCTGCTGAGCACAACACGCTAGGCCACGCATAATATGTAAATTGATTGCGCGCGCGTGTCTGTGTGTGTATATATATGTGTGTGTATTTGAGTGTGTGTATGTGTGTGTATGTGTGTGCGTGTGTGTATATGTGTGTATGTATGTGTGTATGTGTGTGTATGTGTGTGTATGTGTGTGTATGTGTGTGTGCGTGTGTGTGCGTGTGTGCGTGTGTGCGTGTTTGTGTGTGTTTGTGTTTGTGTGTGTTTGTGTATGTGTGTGTGTGTATGTGTGTGCATGTGTGTTCGTGTGTATGAGTGTGTGTTTGTGTGTGCGTGCGTGTGAGTGTGTGTATGTATGTGCGTGTGTATGCGTGTGTGTGTTCTTGCATGTGTATATATGTGTGTGTGTGTGTGTGTGCGTGTGTGTGTATGCGTGTGTGTGTGAGTGTGTGTGTCTGTGTGTTTGTGTGTGTGTGTGTGTGCGCGTATGAGTGTGTGTTTGTGTGTGTGTATATGTGTATGTATGTGTGTGAGCGTGTGTGTGACTGTGTGTGTATGTTTGTGTGTGTGTATGTATGTGTGTGTGTGTGTGTGTGTGTGTGTGTGTGTGTGTGTGTG
>JAWQFJ010001247.1:10000-14258 GCA_034096865.1 Theodoxus fluviatilis
TTCCTTCCTCCCCCCTCTTTCTTCCTCCCTTCTCCACCTTCCTCCCTTCTCCTCCTTCCTCCTCCTCCTTCCTCCTCCTCCTTCCTCCCTTCTCCTCCTTCGTCCCTTCTTCTCCTTCTTCTCCTTCTTCCTCCTCCTCCTCTCCTCCCCCCTCCTCTTTCCTCCCTCCTCCTCCTCCTTCCTCCTCCTCCTTCATCCCTCCTCCTTCGTCCCTCCTTCTTCCTCCTTTTCCTCTTCCTTACTTCCTTCCTTCCTTCCTCCTCCTGCCTCCTCCTCCTCCTCCTCCTCCTCCTCCTCCTCCTCTCCTCCTCCTCCTCCTCTCCTCCTCCTCCTCCTCCTCCTCCTCCTTCCTCTTCTCCTCCTCCTGCCTCTTCTCCTCCTCCTGCTCCTTCTCTCCTTATTCTCCTCCTCCTGCTTCTTCTTCCTCTCTCCTCCTCCTTTCTCCTTCCTCCCTCCTCCTCCTCCTCCTTTCTCCTTCCTCCCTCTTCCTCCTCCTTTGTCCCTCCTCCTTCTCTTCCTCCTCCTCCTCCTCCTTCTCCTCTTCCTTTTCATCCTCCTTCTCTTCCTCCTCCTCCTCCTCCTCCTTCTTCCTCCTTTTTCCTCCTCTTCCTCCCTCCTCCTCCTCTTCCTACCTCCTCCTCTTTCTCCCTCCTTCTCTTTCTTCCTCTCTCCCTTCTCCTCCTCCTTCCGCCTTTTCCTCCCTTTCCTCCCTTCTCCTCCTCCTTCCTTCTTCTCCTCCCTTCCTTCTTCTCCTCCCTTCCTCCTCCCTCCCTCCTCCTCCTCCTCCTCCTCCTCCTCTCCCCTTTTCTTCTTCTCCCTTTTCCTCCCCCTCCTCCTCCCCCCTCCCCCCTCCTTCCCCTCCTCCTTCCCCCTCCTTCCCCTCCTTCCCTCTCCTCCTCCCCCTCCTTTCCCTCCTCCTCTTAATAATAACTAAACATTTTTCAGGCCCTGGAAGACATTGAGCTTGTTGGGACAAGAATAGGATCTCTGATTCTGCTGGTGAGGGTCAAGTCCTTGAGGGCCATGGACAAACTGAGGAAGATGTACATGGGTGGAGCACTGCAGGACATCCTCCAGAAGGAAATGTTGGCCTCCAAAGTCTTTGCGGAGTTCAAGAAGGCTGCCGAAGAGGGTGGCCATGACATCAAAACCTTGAACTTCTCCATTCGGGTGAAGGAAGAGGACCTTGAAAGATGTGAACGTGCACAGAGAAAGAAGGCTGGTCAGTATTTGTATCGTATTTAAAGTTGAGTTCCCTTCTTCTTTGCTCAGCTTCTTTCATGACATGGGGTTTTAAAATCATTTTCTTTTCATTTCTTTGAATTCTCTTTTTACCAGCTCATTACACTTAGTTAACCCATTTCCGCCTAACGTTATCTGTATTAAAAAAAGCTCCCTGGTTCCTGAGCATTTTTGCAAAAAAAAACACAAATCCAGTGGCCGGTTTCAAAATTTATTTTCTCTGCTTGTGTACAAGATATTTTGATGATTCAAACACTGTAAGAAAGCTTATATTTTTGGCATTCTAGTCATGTCAAGCATTTGCCTCTCTTACAAATACTTTTGTTTTGCCATTTTAACTCATTGCTTACACAGGGATAGCATTAGGAAATTTACCTCTGTACGCAGTGTTTTTTCAAGTTTTCAAAAAATCACACAAAGTTCAAATTTAGAATAACTGTTTAATGGTTGGTACCACAAGAAAGAAAATCATTTGCACTTTCTAGCTGAAGTGCTGGATAGTTACAATATGCAGTAAGAAAATTGGGGAAATTTTTTTTAAACACCAGGTACATGCAATTTTGATTTTCTTTTTTTTTACACCTAATGTATTGTACTAATAGTCAAGAGATAGATTTTGCACAACAGTTCTGAAATCAGTATTTCCACATCAAACTATATTGATGAATGATTGACTACAGGATGCTTGAAAATGATTTTTTTAGCAAGTCAGAGAGGTGAAATCAGAAAATATACACTTACTCACTGCAATCTGTCTCTGTCTGAATAGAAGAAGTCTCAGAATGGCCTTCCGAGAGAAAGAAGGCGCCCTACTTGGCATAATCCTCTTTTTATAGTGTGTGTGACGTGCTCGTTCTTTAATTCAATTTAACTCATCCCAACTGAATAAATTAAATGGCTTGTTTCAATGTCTAGGGGTAAAATCTTGGAGAACCAAAGCACGCACCTTCATTTCCTCACTCAAACTATTGATGTAAACTGTCTGATGGTAAAGAAATGGCAAAACCAGTATCAATATTCAAATGGATATTTTAATTATTCATCCGCAATCACCCTAGAAAGGGGAAAGGGCGTCAAGCGCCACAAAATTCATCAAATGCAATCATAGTTAAACAAGGATTCAGCAATCATGACAAAACTCGCGAGGAGGGAAAACAAACATGGAAAATAAACGTCTGCCCTGAGCCAAGTAAAAAAACAATGTACTTATCTGACCTCTGGATGAAACCGTGGAGCAGTCGTTGCACGGGCTTGACCCCCAAGCCTAGCGCGTGCTACACAGGGGTTGAGATACATGGGTTGAGACACAGGGGAGGGGGTTGAGTGCACCGACATTGCAGCCGGTGACTCGGGAAATTTCACCACAACGATTAAAAGGCATGGAGACTGGACATTCTCTCTGGTGTTCTACTTCTGGGTCGTAGAGATGGAGGGGACTTGTTCTTCCTTCTTCTTCTCTGTAGAGGAGTCGGTTTTCCTGCGAGACAGGCCGCCTCGCTTCAGACAAGCAGGCAAGCAGGCCGGCAGGCAGGCAGGCAGGCAATCCACCACTTCATCACCCCACTGGCAAAGGGGGTTTTCTTCTAGTCGGTTCTGGGCGGGCTGCGGCTTCTCTCCGCTATCATTCTCCTTTTTCCTTCTCCTTACATGGCCACCGCCAAGGGAAAAACACCTATCCTAAGCAGGGCGCCAGCATCTTCGAGGATTCTGCTTTGCTAAAAATAAATGTCATGACGCCCAGAACATTCTGCAACACTTGCCTAAATGCCCTCTCTGACGTCACACTGTTCACTCTGTCCAATCCCCACAGCTCATCCCACTCCGCTCTGATTGATCAGTTCACTAGCTGAAAGTCATAGATTGGTTGACGTGAAAACGCCAGTGGAGTCCACAAGTCATAACACTTCCAAGTCATTCTCCTTACACAGGGGTCATTTCTCTGCTAACACCGGCTCAGGGCAAGGAAAAAATCACTAAGGCTACGGCTCAGCAGACACCTGTTAATAATAATAGTAAACAGAAGATATGGAAAAACGTTGTCTCGCCACAGTGTGGTACAGTTCATTGGAGGAGATAGAGATGGTTTTCTTAATCCTCTACATCCGAATCGATGTCTGTGTCTTCTGTAAACACCGTTTCTATCTCTTCCTCTCTCTCTGACGTCATTGGCAAACGAAGTCGATTCATCTTCGCTGTCAGCCACCTCTGCATTCTCGTTGACTGGACTATTTTCCGCATCAGAATCATCAAAATCTTCTTCAGAAGTCCAATATCCACCTAGATTTTCAGTATCAGACCCTTCTTCCATCCACACTTCTAATACTTCGTCATTTTCATCACCGCTTCGATCTCCTTCGACAACGCGACGCCATGTCGACAAGCGCAGTAATCACGACGTAGGGTGAGCGTAGCTTCTACTAAATCTAGCTTTCTCACGGGACTATACAAAAGAAAAGGTAACTTCAGCAAACACAAATTTGTAAGAGAATAAAAATCTGTACGAGTTACTTCCCTTGAAACAACCACGGAGATAGGAAAAGTCATTACGGCGACCGCACACACGTAGTTGCGCTGCGTAGAGCCAAAGGGTGTTGGCGTCATTGCAGCACTGGTTGCGCTGCGTAAGCAATGAGTTAAGAAAAATGAAAAAATAGCGAAAATGACAATTCTCTGCACTTTTACAACCTGTTGTAAATGAAATGATGATTAAAATGCAACAGTTTAAACTGTAAAAGAATGTGAACCATTTATCAATCATCGTGAGTAAATTACAGCAACATCCATGATTTACAAAGTATTTCACACAAAATCAAATTGAAACTTGCTGTGATATCACAGCATTTTTACCATTCTCTTCCGTACCTTGTACTTGCACATTTGCATTTTTCTCAATTTTTTGGTCAATGTATGTATATCAATTAGCCACTGATTTGTTACTCAAGATATTGTGCTTTGTTATTATGTCATCATCTTTCACAAAATAAGAACTAATGCTTTACACAGTATCATAATAATA
>JAWQFJ010001247.1:14268-37362 GCA_034096865.1 Theodoxus fluviatilis
GGGTTCAGTGCACGACATTGCAGCCGGTGACTCGGGAAATTTCACCACAACGATGAAAAGGCATGGAGACTGGACATTCTCTCTGGTGTTCTACTTCTGGGTCGTAGAGATGGAGGGGACTTGTTCTTCCTTCTTCTTCTCTGTAGAGGAGTCGGTTTTCCTGCGAGACAGGCCGCCTCGCTTCAGACAATCAGGCAAGCAGGCCGGCAGGCAGGCAGGCAATCCACCACTTCATCACCCCACTGGAAAGGGGTTTTCTTCTAGTCGGTTCCGGGCGGGCTGCGGCTTCTCTCCGCTATCATTCTCCTTTTTCCTTCTCATTACATGGCCACCGCCAAGGGAAAAACACCTATCCTAAGCAGGGCGCCAGCATCTTCGAGGATTCTGCTTTGCTAAAAATAAATGTAATGACGCCCCGAACATTCTGCAACACTTGCTTAAATGCACTCTCTGACGTCACACTGTTCACTCTGTCCAATCCCCACAGCTCATCCCACTCCGCTCTGATTGATCAGTTCACTAGCTGAAAGTCATAGATTGGTTGACGTGAAAACGCCAGTGGAGTCCACAACTCATAACACTTCCAAGTCATTCTCCTTACACAGGGGTCATTTCTCTGCTAACACCGGCTCAGGGCAAGGAAAAAATCACTAAGGCTACGGCTCAGCAGACACCTGGTAATAATAATAATAAACAGAAGATATGGAAAACGTTGTCTCGCCACAGTGTGGTACAGTTCATTGGAGGAATAGAGATGGTTTTCTTAATCCTCTACATCCGAATCGATGTCTGTGTCTTCTGTAAACACCGTTTCTATCTCTTCCTCTCTCTCTGACGTCATTGGCAACGAAGTCGATTCATCTTCGCTGTCAGCCACCTCTGCATTCTCGTTGACTGGGACTATTTCCGCATCAGAATCATCAAAATCTTCTTCAGAAGTCCAATATCCACCTAGATTTTCAGTATCAGACCCTTCTTCCATCCACACTTCTAATACTTCGTCATTTTCATCACCGCTCGATCTCCTTCGACAACGCGACGCCATGTCGACAAGCGCGTAATCACGACGTAGGGTGAGCGTAGCTTCTACTAAATCTAGCTTTCTCACGGGGACTATACTAAAGAAAAGGTAACTTCAGTGAACACAAATTGGTAAGAGAATAAATAACTGTACGAGTTACTTCCCTTGAAACAACCACGGAGATAGGAAAAATTCATTACGGCGACCGCAAACACGTAGTTGCGCTGCGTAGCCAAAGGGTGTTGGCGTCATTGCAAGCACGTGGTTGCGCTGCGTAAGCAATGAGTTAAGAAAAATGAAAAAATAGCGAAAAATGACAATTCTCTGCACTTTTACAACCTGTTGTAAATGAAATGATGAATTAAAATGCAACAGTTTTAACTGTAAAAGAATTTGAACCATTTATCAATCATGTGAGTAAATTACAGCAACATCCATGATTTACAAAGTATTTCACACAAAATCAAAAGAAACTTGCTGTGATATCAGCATTTTACCATTCTCTGTCTTTACTTGCACATTTGCATTTTTCTCATTTTTTGGTCAATGTATGTATATCAATTAGCCACTGATTTGTTACTAAGATATTGTGCTTTGTTATTATGTCATCATCTTTCACAAAATAAGAACAATGCTTTACACAGTATCATAATAAAAAAGAGAAATAAAATCTTGTTACATGACACAAAACTCTTTCTAGCATAGCATATGATTGTTATCTTCATTGAACTTTCACAGATGAGATTTGAAAGCGTCTAGAAACTCATAAAATCATATGAAAGCGTCTAGAAGGTGGTTCCGAAATATCCTGGTGGTTCCCAAATATTCTGCCGCCAGGTGCGGGATAAATGGGAATGGTTCCAAAATATCCTAGGATTTTTGGGAACCGGTTCCGATTTATCCTGGTTCTGAAATATTCTATGACACCGGGCCCAACACAGCTGACCCTCAGGCAGCTAAGGTAGATCCTACAATGGTCGCTACTCATCCTGATGACAGGGAAGCCTGGGAAGTTAACCAGGACTCCTTCACGATGGGGCAGTGGCTGCGGGCAGAATCCTCGAATCCGGAGCTGCAGCCTTCCTGTTCGCTTTCACCTCCCCAAAACATTTTCCATATGGAAGCTGAACTGCGCAGGTTAGCTGCACAGCAGGAGATAATGCGCGTGTCCATCCGGGAAACTGAGAAGCGTTGCACACAACACTGTGCATATCTCTCTCAATGGAATGTAGGACTGCAGTCTCAGGTGGAGGGGTTAAAATTCCATTTGAATAGTGTGCAAGCAGACATGCAGAACCAACTCGAAGAGTTGGAAATTAACTCGAAGCGGAACTACCTTAGACTCTTTGGAGTGCGAGAAGACCATGGCAAATCCTATTGGGTCTGCCTTCAGTCAGTGCTGAGAGCTTTTCGGGAAGCGTTTCCTGACAGGTCATGAACTGAGAGGGACATTATCAGGGTGCAGAGACTGGGGGAGCAGGAGGAAGGCGGACGGCGTGGCAATTCTCGTCCAGTCCTTGTGGAAATGTCGAGCTGGACAGACAAGCGGTATTCGAATTTCAAGCGACCTCACAAGGAAGCAGAGCGCTACCTTACAACAGCTCCGTAATCAAAGACACCATGCCTTCTTCCGTAACAAGCTCTGTTTCCGGAATGCGACACCAGCCCATCGACGAGTGTCCATGCCAGACCTAACCACGGGGCAAAAGGTAACGGACCAGACAATGGCATCTTTAAAGATACAGTCCAACGCCAGAATGTAACTTGGTTTCGAGAGGCAGCTGAACACAACAAGGATAATGTCACCAAATATCAACGCCGCTCACCACACCAGTTGCCACCACGAACCTCAAGAGCTGATCACGAAGATCTAGAGGTAATGACAGGCGTAGACGCAAGAGAAAGCAGAACAGCCACACTACTGACAGAACAACACCTTCCGTTTCGCGTCCCACAATTGACTGTCAGCATAACCCTTCCCATAGGCATCCTTCTGCAACAGCAATCGACGAAGCCGAGATCGCATCAGCTGAATCACTGCCGCAGCACAAAAATTACAATGTGACTCTCGAAATCGTACAACAAACACCACCAAGGTACATTGTTGTTGACGAATACGTGTGCTCATCGGATATAGATGACTCAGTCACCAACGTTACTGAGTCTCAGGCACTCGTTCCAAACTTGGAATCACAGGTGACAGCACCAGTCGATCACCAGCCTCCTGCGTCGCACCCGCGGTCTTTGGCGCCTGCTAGTACGAACCCATCCCGAGGACCAAAGAAGCAGAGTACTTTGAATAACTGGTTAAGTTCGGGTATTACGCCCAGAGGAGTCTTGGAAGGTACAGAGCAGAATGGTGGTGCAGTCGCAGACCGTAGCGGGAGCCCTGAAATCGATGGATCGCTGATGTCCAGTGGTGCAGACCTCAACGACAGTCAACCTTCGAACTATGGTGGTGTTGAAGTCCTAAGGACTTTTACAGCCAGTGGAACCAACCGTTCCTTGTGGAACGGGCGACTGCGCCGTACAGTAGCTTCGACTTCACGGGAAGCCGACCCTCCAAGAAAATGACGCGTGGGCCGACCCCCGACGGATGGGGGCGATCCCTGCTACCGGCACTGTGTACCAGGGAGAGGATCTTCTGCATCAGACCATGCCAGTTTGCGCATGCTTTCGTGGAACGTTGAAGGTCTCGCGTCGAAACTGGGCGGGCCGGGGTTCTCCGACTACCTCTCATCTTTCGACATTTGCTGCTTAATAGAGACCTTCACCTGTGAAAACTTTGACTTCTCAACATACTCCGATAACTACATCGTGTTTCATGCCGCAGCTAGGAAACTCTCCAAACACGGTCGCAGATCGGGAGGAGTGGCTGTGCTGGTTAAAAAGTCACTTGCTCAGTGTGTATCTGTTGTACACCTTAATGTTGACAATCTGCTTGCCCTCAGGGTTTCAAACTGGTGATATTGTTATTCTATGCATCTACGTTCCTCCAAAAGATTATCCATACTATACGAGTAGGGATACAAAGTGCAGCATCACTCACCTAGAAGACGCTATTCTCCGATGCCAAGAATCCTTCCCGAAATCGTCCCTAATAATCTGTGGAGATTTAAACGCAAGAGTAGGGAACTGGGATATACGGACTGTGAGTACTGTT
This sequence comes from Theodoxus fluviatilis, assembly GCA_034096865.1. Taxonomy (NCBI): domain Eukaryota; kingdom Metazoa; phylum Mollusca; class Gastropoda; order Cycloneritida; family Neritidae; genus Theodoxus; species Theodoxus fluviatilis. The sequence goes on from JAWQFJ010001247.1 coordinate 18,453, forward strand.
CAGGATGACGATGTCGCTTGGCGGGAGGAGGACAACGAGTATAAATGTCCCAACCTCAGGCAGACCAGAAGGTCCCAGGATAATGCTGTCAACAGTTTTGGCGACATCCTGAAAAGTCTATGTCTGATTCATGGTCTCTTGATATTAAATGGATGTACCCATGGTGACAGCGAGGGACGATACACGTACTTATCGCCCCATGGTGACAGTGTCATTGACTATTGCTTAATAGATGCCGGCTATTGTAATCCAGTAGATCTCGTTGTCAATCATAGGATAGAAAGTCATCACATGCCACTAGAGATCCAAATAGGGCATGTAAACAAGTTCTCAGATGTAATTCCAAAAATTACCTATGTAACCAAAACATACTGGGACTCAACAAAGGCTAATGAATTTTTGGAAAGTATGAGTTCCCCCGAGTTTGAGATGCAGCTAGAGAAAGCTTTTAACATGATAGACACATCTGTTGAAACGGCCCTTCAGTTGTTTAACTCGGCTATCCTTTCTTGTGCAAAATGTATGGAGAGGAAGGTGTCGACCAACCCCCTGAGGACCAGACGCCAACCCGTCTGGTTTGATAGTGAGTGTCATGCGGCAAAACATGAGACTAGAAAGTGGCTCCTACAATTTAGAAAAACTAACTTCTCACTACATAAAGAGAAATACCTAACCAATAGGAAATCTTACAAAACATTAATTCGAATGAAGAAAAAAATCACTTCGACACAGTCAGAAGTAAGCTTACGAACAGCAAAGACCCAAGTACGTTTTGGTCCCTAGTGAGAAATACAACAAGCAAATATTCTGCTAAAGTGGACATTGACATACATACATGGAAAATGCATTTCGAAAAAGTTTATCTAGGTCGTTGCGAAATGCACTCTAGAATTGAGCGCGACACTTGCGAGGCTGTAACGGCTGAGACAGTTGTCTCCAACTCTACCCTCGATGACCCGATATCAACAGCTGAGGTGAAGGCCGCTCTCCAAAGAATAAAATCTAGGAAATCCCCAGGGCTAGACAACATACCAGGCGAGTGCTACAAAGCAAGTTGTGACAAGGTGGCACCTTTTCTAACAAAATTTTTCAATACCCTTTTTGAAACTCAGTATTTCCCCCGAGAATGGTCCCGATCCGTCGTAGTGCCCATTCATAAAAAGGAGACAAGCAAGACCCCAACAACTACAGAGGAATTTCCTTACTTAGCACACTGAGCAAGGCATTTACTTACATTCTGACTCGAAGGTTACATTGTTGGGTGGATGACGAGGATGTTATCTGCAGAGAGCAAGCAGGTTTCAGATCCCAATACTCAACCATTTGTTACGGGGGTCGGTATATCTCCTCTCTTGTATAAATACCTTTTGTGTTCTTCCTCTGTAGTGGATGGGCGCTGGGTTGTAGAGCTGGATGTTCTTCTTGGATCGGGCAGAATGCAAAACTTCAGTCTTGAAAGTTCATACTGTTTATTTTAGCAATAGACAGATCTCAAAACTCTCTCTGAGTATCTTCTCTCTCTCCGGGTCTGATTCGCTCTGTCAGCCTGTCTGCCTCCGTGGTCCGGCCCTGTCCCCCATCTCCTCGGCTCTGGCTCCCGTCTCATCTCTCTCAGCTCTCTCTTTTATTCTGCCATCCCAAATTACTAACGTTCCTATGTTCTTAGTCACAGACTGTTCTCATTACCTTTTGTGGTCATGCACCTCGAACATAGCGGAGAAAGGGGGGAGGGGGAGACTTCACGGAGTTCCCGTGTAGGGGGGGTAGGAAATGGTCTCTGGGGAGACAGTACATCTCCATTCGGTCTAGAACTCTCTCCCAAAAATAACTTGCTTCGTGATATATTTTCTAGGACGCATTCCATCTGGAGGTAGGCCTACATCATCCATCTCCACCTTCCAGCCTAACACCCGCTTTTTCCAGCATAACACATGGACCATGTTTTTACTCTTCATTGTATGGTCTTAAAACATGTGTACGGTGACGGTCGGGGAATTTATTTTGCGGCTTTTGTCGACTATGAGAAAGCATTTGATTCAGTCGACAGAAGGCAACTCTGGAGAATCCTTAAGAACTCTGGTCTTTCAACCAAATTTATCAAAATGTTGCAAGCTATGTATGCCAATGTGGAAGCCTGTGTAAGATGGAATAACATCACGTCAGACTTCTTTCAGTGTCCTGCGGGCGTGAAGCAGGGGGCATTAGAGAGCCCGAAAATTTTTTCCCTGTATATCAACATCGTCGCTCTTCATGTACAAAAGTTAGGAAAACATGGAATCCAACTCTTACCTAATATGCATGAAATATTTTCCCTTTTGTTTGCTGACGATATTGTCCTTCTTTCGACAACGGCTGCAGGCTTACAAAACCAGTTGAACAATTTAGCTCAAGTGTCCCTGTCCTTGGGCCTGAGGGTCCACTTGGGAAAAACCATGGTAATGGTTTTTAGGAAAGGAGGCCACTTAGCTCAGGGGGAGCGATGGTTTCTGGCAGGTAGAAGGCTGGAAGTAGTGAACAACTACAAGTACTTAGGTTTTACTTTCACTACTAGACTGTCCTCAAATGTCCATTTAGCTGACTTAGCAACCAAAGGGAAACAAAGAGTTGTACAGCTACTAAAGACAATGTGGAGTTTACAAAGTCTTAGCACGTCCGTATATTTTAAAATGTTTGATTCACAGGTGCAATCACTCTTGCTATATGGTTCTGAAGTATGGGGCATGAGCAAATCTGATATTGTAGAAAAAGCCCACGGTTTTGCTTGCAAAAAAATCTTAAATCTCGACAATCGAACGCCTAACCACATGGTTTACGGCGATTTAGGAAGGTATCCCCTGTCCATTTCAGGGTGCACTAGGGCCATCAAATACTTGGCTGAAAGTATGTAAAATGCCAGTCAGTAGGCTACCGAAACAAGCATACCTTTAGCTATCAAAATCCTCAATTCCTAGATCTAGAAACTGATCAGCTATCATTGAGGACTGTTTGTCGAAATTCGGATTCACCAACGTTTGGCTAAATGGTGGTGTTGGCAACGAAAATGGGTTTTTTACGAGCATGGAAACAGAGGCTTAGAGATTGCCACAAACAAGAATGGCACGACAGTAATATTTTAAATGAGAGGTACCATTGGTACTGCTCATTCAAAACCACCTTCGGATCTGAAGAGTATCTACGCGCAATTACAATTAAGAAATTCCGTGATGCCTTTGTAAGATTTAGATACGGGTTAAATGATCTGAAGTGTAACAGACATCGTTACAACCAGATAGACGAGGACATGAAGTGCCCCTTTTGTCCAGAAGTCGAAAATGAGGAACATGTACTGTTAAACTGTACTACCTATGCAGATCTTCGAAAGAAATATCTCCAAAAACATTATTTTTACACAGAGTACAATATGCATACGAGATGTGGCCATGTATGTGCATTATGCACTCAATCTTCGGGAGAAGAAACTTTCCCCCCAAACTTAAACAGTGCCGGTAATTGTCCATCACGTAATTGACCTGTGATCTTGTCAATTGTGGATGGCGGTCCCTTAAGGTGCCTCGGAGATGAATTTGTTAATGAATTTGTATATATACTATTTTACAACGGAATATTTTAAATCAGTCTGTATTGAGCATTGCAGGCAGAAAAATGTTAAGTGTTCACGTCCACAACTTGTATAAAATGAGGAATGTTCTAATGTAATTCTACATGTTTAATATCATATCGGGTTTTTTCAACTGTATATTGAACTTTGGATCGTCGGCCCCAATAAAAGTCAATCAATCAATCTCTCTGTCTCTCTCCCCCCCCCCCCTCTCTCTCTCTCTCTCTCTCTCTGTGTCTCAGTCGCAGTCTCTGTCTCAGTGATTGTTACTATGTGTCACTGTCTGTCTGTCTGCTTGCCTGCCTGCCTGCCTGCTTGTCTCTGTGCATGTCTGTTCGTGTGTACATGCATGTGTGTGTGTGTGTGTGTGCCTGTTTGTATATTTGTCTGTCACCTTCCCATGCCATGTTTCATTGGGGTCATGTGATCAGTCTTCCAGCCCTCTGTTATCTTTTTTCTCTGTGTATGTATATATGTATTTTTTTAGGGCTGAATGTAAGACAGACAATTATGCCCAATTCTTTAATTACTTATGAAAAATAAAGTTCACTCAATGAGGTTTAACTTACTTCAATTATTTACTTTAATTCAGGGGTGCCTAATCCATCCAACTTCCTGGAGGCAGCAGTGATTGGCCGTGGACAGAGTGAGGAAAGCCAAGGAACCATTGCCAGGAACTTCAACCAGCTTCCACACAAGGTAAAGTCAGCTCTGGACTTTGTCAGCAGAGCTCAGCCAGATCTGGGTCAGCAGGGACATCTTCTGGACACGGTAGCTGCCCATCTTGCTGAGGGAGACTTCCAAACAGCACAGGCCAATGTTGTCAAAACCTGTTGCAGCCAAATAGATGTCAATTTCCCCACTGTTCAAAACTGCTATGATCAGGTTGAGTTTCTGAGCCTGAATACTGTTTCCATTACTGGCTCAAAACGTGAATGCCCAATTGAGTTGTATGAGTCACCAGATGGTGAGATTTGGTTTGCTATTCATCACTTGAGACTCAGTGGGCGAAAATACAAGGACAGCTCTGTGGTTGTCACAAAAGACAAGGTCAGAGGGTTGAAGAAGAGAACAGGCCCAAGGGGCTCCCTTGCAGATAAGACGAAGAGTCTCAGTGAGGAAAATCAGTTTACAAGGCATCTTTCCTTCTTTAAGTTGCCCTTGTGCACCAGTATGGCTCAGCTGCACTCTCTTGGTCTTTTTCATCCGGACTGTTTGGAGAATGGGGTTCTGAAATTTTCTGAGCCTGCCGTGGAAGATCTCTTCCTGATGCAGGCCCTTCTCAGAGGAACAGAAAATGAACTTGCTCACTTTCACAAAGCAGAGCTTTTGTGGGATTATTTGTCCCTGCACGTTCTTGAGACTGAGGTCAAATCAGTGTGGGAGAAGTACAAAGATAGTGCCTTCATGGATCAGTCAGTCACAAAGCGTGGCATTTTCTCTGCACTCTTCCTAGCTGTCTTCAGGAGACTTTGCCAGGTTGACTTACCTTTGGCAAAGTCAATACCCCCCATTGTCATCTTCAAGGGAGACAAAAGAGAAGAGCTCTGCAAGTTTCTGAAATCTTTGATTGATGACAGTGCAGTGATACGTTTGAGAAAAGAATATCTCATTGACAACAGAGAGGCATTTGCTGCTGTTTTGCAACTGCTTCAAATGAAAGCAGTTTTGCCAGAAGGAGGAAAACTTCAAATATCAGATGTCTGTGAGCCTGTTGGGGGAGGCACACAATTGTCATCTCGGCACCAGTATCTCATCTACCTTACATGTGACATGACAGCTGTCTCTGAGTCTTTTGGGGGAAGGGAGATGACAAAGCAACTTCTGCTGGAGACAGCACCTGCTAATCCAGAGTGCTTTGACCTTTTGTGTGAAGCCCTGTCGACCATGCACTGCATCAGGGAAGTCAACCTGACAAACAGTAGAATGAGCCGGGCTCAGGTGAGAGCTGTCATCAAAGCTGTTCAACCACAGTGTCTCACATCCCTGTCTCTAGCTGGGTGCAAACTTCAGGTAGAACATGCACAAGGGAGCTCTGCTGGAACATCTCCTCCTCCTTTACTTGAGCTGGAGAGACTCTATCACTTGGAGGCCTTGGATGTCAAAGACACTGGTCTTGGTGATGAGGGCATCAAAGCCCTTGCTGCAGAGATCAAGAATCTGGGTCAGTTGAGGGAGCTTGATCTTGGAAAATGTGGGATGACATCCAAAGGACTTTGGTCCCTGGGTCAGGCTCTCAAGCAAATGCCAGGTGCACCAGGTGGACTTCAGCCGACACTGACAGCACTGCGAATTCAGGACAATGACCTGAGCAAGAACGGAGCTCCTGGGCTGTCTCTTGTTCTGGGAAATTTCCCTCAGTTGGAGATTCTCAATGTCAGCAGCTGCAAGATGGGGGATGAAGGAGCTCTAGCACTGACTGAAGCTGTTGGGCACCTTGTAAAGCTAAAGAAGCTGTCAGCTCGAGAGAACAACATCCCTCTGGAGAGATCTCAGCAGCTGTTTGCCAGTTTGAGCAATTGCCCTGTGCTGCAGCACCTGGACTTCAGTCAAAACAACATTGCCAAGAGAGATGTAAGATACGAGTTCCCAAGTCATATGGTTTCCTCTCATGGTCGTGAGGCAGTGAAGGAACTGTTGAAGACTCTGCAGGGGTCATGCTGGTGGGAATACCTCTGCTTCTTCAGCTGTGGTCTTGGGGGTTGTGACTTCTTTGTGGAGACTGAGAAAATGACTTGTCTCCAAAACCTCACATACCTATGTCTGCAGGATAATGCCATAACTGACTTGGATGTGCAGGGATTGGTGAAGTGGTTCCCTGAAATGAAACGCCTGCATCATCTGAATCTGAGGCAGAATCATATCAAGATGGCAGGGGCATCCTATCTTGCAGAAGGAATCCCACAATTGCAGAGGTTGAGAGAGCTCTTGCTTGACCACAATGAGTTTGAAGCCGATGGCCTCAAGAAACTTGTGGATGCTGTCAAGGGCATGGAGAAGATTGAAAGGGTTAATCTCTCCAACTGTGGGGAGATGTCAGGCTCTTTTGGAAACATTCTGGTTGGACTGAACCCCAAAGAAGAGGAAGGTGTGTACACACTTCCTCATGGAGGCTCTCTTGTTGTTGAATAATGCATTCAGATGTGCCTCACAGCTGGGCAGATGAACTCACAGCCCTGTGTCCGGTTTGGTGCATGTAGTTGCATAAACAGTCTCTTGCCTCCTTCCTGGGCTTGACACCAAGGCTGTGGAGTATTTGGCTCCTTATCAAAGCTGTACCCTCAGGGCTTGGTCACTGGCTTGTCATGATGTATTAGGAGGCTACTGATTATAGAATGCTGTTGTGGAAATATCTACAGGTTTCTCAAACTGAGTTAGAAACTCCCTCATTCTTTTGTAGCAGGGAGCTCTCCATAATATTTTTGAGCAAAGGAAATTTTTAAAATCCCATTAAGACAATAAATTTATGCTTCGTGCTATGTTCTTTGATCATAGAGTTAGTTGATGTTGGTACCACGGCAATCTTTATCTTTAATATTTTCCATAATCTCCATATAGTGGTAGCTTCTCAAAACCCTCCTCAGCCTGCTCCAGTAGTGCAACCATGGTGGGCCCCAAGCATCTCTAGGTGCCACTGGAAGTGTTTGGTGCAGGTGGAACTTCTCCCCATGTCAAGGTACTGCTGTTTTCTTGGTCCACTTCTGGTTCCTATCTGGATTGCAGTCTGACTTACATATATGGCTTTTATGTTGTCTTCAAGCTCAAGGGTATACAGATTGTTCAGAGGACATACAATAACTCCCCATAGACAAGTGTGGTCTCAACAGCTTATGTGTGTGTAGCTGCAATTGGTTACAGAATTCCATGAGGGAGGGGGGGATGGGTGGTTCTAGATGTATACTCACTGGCTTTCTGCTTACAAGTGTGTATAAGTGTTTAAGCAGATCAAGTTGGTATTTTGTTTAGAATTTAATTTGATTTGATCTACTTTAATTTGATTCAGTGTGATGTCAAGACATTTGCTGTTCCAGCAAAAGTTACAAGTAGTAGAGATCATTTTGTTGTGTTTGGCTGCAGTTTCATATCAACAATCGACCTCATATAAGTTTAACTGTGGTCACAAATTGTTGAAAAATTAAGTTACATTTAACCAAAACATGGTCTATATTGTACAGGATTTCCATGTGTTCATTCCATTAATTCTTTTGGGGGAGATGATGGATGGGTTTGTCCATTTGGAGGTGGGGGGTGGAGATGTAGTTTTGTGTTTAGGGTTTTTGTGTGTCTTTCATGCTTGGTTTTATTATAAATTTAAGCTGTTTGGTTCATGCGTGAGACTCATAGGGTTAAATGTTGTATGGAGCTTGGCATTTTCTTTTTGACTGGAAATTATTGGTGATGGATCTTCTTGGCCATTTGAGGGTCAATGTCTGTCAGTTCTGGCTGTTTTTGTTTGAGACTCTTCAAGTTACATTCATTATGTAGACTTCTTGCTGTGATGGTGCACATTAATGCAAATGGATCTGGAATTTTCAACTGTATTGCTATTGTATTGCTTGTCTGTGGAGATGGTGACAACCACTGAGATATTCCTTAGGTATGTGGCATGCTGTAGGGGTCCATGGATGCACAGATGGTGACTGAGAAAATCTGATAGTGGGGACTTGGGATGGCTGCAATGCTACCCAGGAAATCAATGGCAGGTTCATTCCTTGCTCTGCTGTTATGCTTTGGCTGTTTTGTCTGCTTATTGTAGGGATGCACAAGAACAACTGGATGGTTTTATTTCTATATTTTTTAAACACTTTGTCATTCCATTGTTGATTTTTCTTTTGGAGTGAAAAGTGCACAGGTCATGTTCTGCTCAGTGAGAGTTGATGGGTTGGAGCAGTTCTAGTAGCTCACTTACAACTCTAAACAGTTCAATTCATATGATGCCCCCTTCTTCAGGTGGAACCTTTGGCTGCTGGGCTTCAGGGGCCTACTCCAGTAGCTCAGCCATGGGTTGTCCCAAGCAGGCAATGTTGCTATGGGGATGGGGTAGGGTAAGGTATCACAGTGAAGATTGCAGTACACTGAGAGGGAGTAAGCCATGATAACCAAGATTAAGCCTTGGACCTTCCTGAAACAAACTCGGGTAATCAATGGAGCCAAAATCTACATTTGAAAGTGGATGTTATTTCCTTGCAATTTGGGAAAGTTTTTTTTTTTCTTTTCAATTTCTGATGATTGTAGCATATAGTACAAGATATATGATGCAAGTCAGTATGCCTTTTGTTATGAAACTCATTGAAAAGATGTATGTTTTGTTCATTCTCCGTTGTTTGCAAATGATGATCTTGCATTCATGATAAGAAGTATGGTTTACTTACATGTTATGCTTTTTTAAGGTGCTGCTTATTTTGCCATTAAGAGGCTGTGTGTATGACACACTTTTTAATGCATACACATACATAGAACCATTGTAGAGAATTTTGTCCAATTTTGGAGCTGGGACTACTTTATTTAGAAGTGTCTGCTTTTGATGTGAAGCATAATACTTCTTTAATAGTGTTTAGTTTGGTTGTTAAATGAGAAAAGAAAAGCAAGACCTGTAAGTGCTCTGACACAAAGAGGAATGATTAGGCCCATGTCTCTTGTCTAGGCAAAGGGATTCATTTTCTTTTTTCCCCTTTTCATAAACATAGACAATTTAACAAATGTGTCTTACTAATAAATAAAAACAGATTATATAAGATGTACATATCCATATGGAACAAAATTAAGTTTAAAAAACAAGATAGAGAGATGATCTATAAATTCTGTTGCTGGTATCCACTTGAATAAGAGTCTGTTACAAAATCATGAAACTGACATGCTATTTCACGTCTTGTTTTTGTTTTTGTTGTTACCTCCACCAAGGAGTTATTTTTTCAGGCAGTTTGTTAGTTGGTAGGTTAATTATTTTGCAAAAATCTCAAAAAGTTCAAAACTGATGATGATGAAAATTGGTGGAAGGTAAGGGTTTCACACAAGGAACAATCCATCAATTTTTTTAGGTTATCTGTTTTATAGTTTAGGAATTGGATTCATGAAGAGAGATTTAATTGCACATTAGTTGATGACAGCAAACTATTGATCCCACCGGCATCTGCATTCCACAATCAGAGATTGCTAACAGGCACTAGAATGAACTAAATTTTGTAGGGTCTGTCAGGCCTGGCTAGCAGAATATGCTGCCTGAATTATACGGGCCATGGAAGAGAAAATGTGGCTCCCTTGGTGGAGGTTTGCACTCGTAGAGTTATTGAATTTGCTAGATATGTCAATTACTCATATTTTCATGTTCATGTAAAATATCCCATATTGCTATACTCCAACCTTTGCTGCCACTCTCTTACCATTCAAAAGTGTGGGCAAGCACTCCAGTTTTCATGTGATACTCTTTAATGTGAATTTAGCATCAATGTGAAGAGCAAAATACATCTCTGCCTCAAGATCGCCATAGGATTTTTAAATTTAGAATAATGGGTTTGAGGAGATGTTGATTGCTTGACTGGTACTGGAATGACAGCAAGGGGCAAAATATGGTGGTATGTAGTAGAGTGCTTAACTCTTAAGGTCCTGCAAGTCATTCATGTGTTTCATTCCCCAGTCCTATAAAGATTAAGCAATTTGTAATAAAAAATCAGTCAAGAAAGAGCCACGCGAGGTGGTTGTCTATGGACGGTACAGGATTGAGCAGGGTGGGCAGTAATGGGTGGTACAGGATCTTAAGTAAGAGTTAAGATAGACATCCATCATGCTGTGTTAGGTACCCGGTGTTTTCCTCTCCTGCAATGCTAGAATGCTGTGGTTTTGATGCTTTTTATGTTCTATTCAGAACAGTACATGTAAGTGCATCAAAAGGACAGAAAATGTTCAGAATTTGGATGGGTACCTACATGTAAGTTTATCATTTTTTTCCACATTTGTAAATGATATGAGATGTGTACTATGATGTGTTTAATTTGAAAAAGAAAATTGTACTTTTTATGTTTCTTCCTGTGGTTTGTACACTGTCTGAAGAAAATTGTTACTGCCGTTTTATTGTTGCCATTGAAGCCTTGAAATATTATAGACTTAAAACACATGTGCAGAAACACCTTCTGGAACATATGAGAGTACATGTGCATATTTTCAGGGTACTTGCTTGATGTTGGTACTTTTTCAGCTGGTGACTGTTTTTATCATGCAGATGCAGATTGTAAGAGATGGGCATCATCTCCTTGATTTTCATCCCAGTGTTCACTGAGGACCTCAGTCATCTTTTACAGATCCATGACCAATGTGCACAAATGTGAACATATCTCAATGAAAATGACTAGAAAGAAGAAAGGGTGCCATTTCAGACCTGGAAACCTGTTTTTTTTTTATACCACAGTCAAGTAGAACGAGTCATGCTCTGAATTGATTAAGAGAATTAATAACCTTTGTTTGCAACATATCATACCTTCTGTTGCAGAAGTTTTTAATAGCTACATAGATTCTTTTCAATATACATTTTGAACATTGTTGCATTTGTGTTGCCAATAAACAGTGCTTGAATTTGTTTTGCTGATGTCTTTTATGGTAATAAAGATTTCCTTGAAAGATGTACCAAATTCACATACCAGCGATGGATTTTTATGTTCATATTTATTAATTAAATGATGAATTAATTCGTTGATTAATTAATTTATGCTGCATACTTAGATTGCCATCAAAATTATTGAGTATCCATGAATAAAGCATACCAAAATTCTGTGACACAATTTAGTGTTACAAGGCAAGAGTCAGTTGCACTTCGCTAGAGAGTAGTCTATGTCTGGATGCCCCCATTATCAGTTGGGTCCCCTGGCTGCAGGACTTTCAGGGCCTGCTCCAGCAGCTCTGCCAGGGGTGGCCCCAAACAGCCAAAGAGGCTACTGGGGGGCATCAGGGCTGGGTAGATCCTTCCCTGACCAAAGATCTATAAGATGTCATGCAGGTCTGGAATAGCAGGAAATTCCACCATGTAACTGTGATCTTCTGTGATGTAGAGGGGTGGTAGGACTGTGACCAGATCATCTCTTAGTATTGCTCCTGTGCCTTGGGGCAAGAAGAGACCTACCATGTCTCCCCGTGCTATTCCTAAAAGGCCAATAACTAGGGAAACTAAGACTCAAGTTGCTCTTACTCTAATGTGGGCTATATTGTTATTGATGGCCACCTACAAAGGATAATAAGCTTTAAGACTTCAATCATCATCATTATCATCATCTCCTGATGTTACTGAGCTTTCTTGTCTGTTTCTACGCCTCTTGCCCTCAACTGTGCCTTTTAGGGTGGTCTTGGAAAGGGATGGATGGATGGAGTTTCACGGCCCATCAGCCTTTGTAGGCTATGCAAGGCCATTGAGCATGAAAATAACCAGAAAGTTTATAGTATGTGCAAATCAAGTCAAGATGTCCCTATTTATGCGCCTCTTATGAATCGTGTAGAGATGCGTGGGGTCTCTTCTTTTCCCAAACCCACAGGGGGATCTTGGAAAGGGAGTCATGAACAATGATCAGACCAAGCTAGCTTGCAGTGTTTGAGAGGTTTCTGTTAACCAGCAGAGCTGTTGACTTGCTGCTGACAGCAGTTGGTCTTATGTTCTGTGCAAGAGGTGCATGTAAGCTTCCTGTGGCACTTGTGTTTGAATGCCAGTTACACAAAAAGGTAAAATTTGGAGATAGACTAACCAACGTACAGTGTTTGCTGCTTGATGTCTTCTTTTCAGTAAAAATTCATGTTTGTTTGCTGGACTTTCAAGACCTACTTAGGGAATTTTTTAAGAGAGGTGACCCCAAGCTGCAGTGTGTTGTATAAGGCAAGTGACCTGGGGCGCTCTGTCACATTAAAACAGAAAAGGTAATGAGAAGTATGTCAGCATTGTTGATAGTGTCTACAGCAGAAGTGTTCATGCTGAAGTTATGTATAGACATCATTTGTGTCCCTTGTTCCTTACTCCTTCACAGAAAAGTGCATGATGCCAAAGCACCAAGAATAGTCGGGTCTAGCTGCCCATGAAAAAGATAGGACAAGAAAGAGAGGTAGGACAAGTTTATTCTGACTGTGAAACAAAGGCATCGTGGTTTGCTGCCTTGCAACTGGTCTCTCAGCTGGGGTGAACTGACAAGTGACAATTCCCAGAGTGAAGAGATGCAGTAGTTTGTACTTGCACAGAGGCCTTTGTGCGTTTTGGTGTGTAATGGTCAGAAAATGTATGTGCCCTTCCCCCCCCCAGGTCACAGCACATACATGAATGACAAAACTTCATACACTCTGTATCTCCAAGACGTATCTCTCATTTGCTGCTTTGTTGAGTTTTCTAGTTGACGAGAGGTGTATCAAAAACACAAGCTGTATGAACACTTCATAAATAATTTTCCATGACCCTAAGGATCACAAGCACCCACTTACAAATGAACTTCATGGGGAATGTGACACAACAGATCTACCATACCCAGACTCTTTTACCAGAAAGAGGTGCCTTCTGCTACTCACAAAACAAGAGATAGTGTTTGTAATTAGTCTTCAACTGATCATGTAAGAAGAGATACTGTGTGGTACTCGGATGCCACATATCATCATTACAGATGATAAGTTGCTGTGGTATGCCCATACTTTATTTGGGTCTTCTACTCAATCATACTTTTGCTATTTCCCCCAACAGGTTTTGTATTGAATCTTTGACTGATAAATTGACTTGACAAAATAGCAAATGCTATTTAGATTCCACGACACAATGGACCTACTACTGTACCCTTTTTCCAAAAGGATTTGTATGTGGTCTTATCAACTGGCCATAATATACTCACACTATTTTCCCAAAATGATTTGCATTTAATCTTTCACTGGGCAAGAAGACTCATGAAGACACTCCTTGCTACTTGGATTCCATGACAAACCTACGATACCCTTTTTGTCCAATAAGATTTTTATTGAGTCTCATACTGATTAAGTCACAAGAGATATTGTACTAAGGCCATTGCATGCTGATGATATCTACCTAAAGTTATTTAATCTTTCACTGGTCATGTGACTCATCAGGATGCTGCATGCTACTTGGATTTCATGACTCATCAGACCTGCTATACCCTTATTTTTACCCAAAGGGACTTGTAAGCAGTCTTAATGTTCTACTGATTAAATCACAGGAGACATTTTTTACTATTTGGGTCCTATGACACCATAGTCGGTCTGTTTCTCGAAATAATTTTATTGAATTTTTCACTGGTTGAGTAACTTGTCAAGGTACTTGAGGCACTTCCATGACACATCAGTTGTATGCTGTATTCTACTGATTAGATCACAATAGACCTTTAAACAAATTAAATTAAAAAATTAAAAATATTGTATTACTTGTCAATCTATTGATAAAAAGGATTTGCATTTAATTTTTCACTGGTTAAGTGATCATCAACTTATTGTACCCTTAGATTCCATACACTACAGATCTACCATATCCTTTTTTCTTCCCAAAATGACTTTTATACATTATCATTCTCATTAAATCACATGTACAGGGCCCGTATTCACAACGGCGATTTATCTTTTTAACACTCGATTTATCCCCTAGCCCCGCGTTATCTTGATCGGTTAGAGAAGGTACGCTCGTCAGAGGATCCTAGGTTGCGCTTTGCTGTATATACTGGTTTCCAGCCAAGGGAGAGCGGAACAGGCAGTTGGAATCGTCTGAGTTTAGAGATAAATCGGAGTTAAAATAAATCGCCGATAAATCGCCGTTGTGAATACGGGCCCTGGCCTAATACTTGCCACTTAGATCCTATGACTCCTGAGTCTTATCATACTCGAGCTATTTCTCAAAGGAATTTGTATTCAATTTTTCACTGATTAAATGACTTGTCCACATTCTGCAGGAAACAAGATGCACCCTCTTTACTGGGAGGTTACAGGTTTGATCGTAGCCCCTGGCCCGGATCTTTGACTTTGCCCCAGAGGTTTTCAGCATTGAATCGTACCATACCATACATTTTCCAAAGCCCACTGTATTTCTCAAAAAAGATTTGCATGTAATCTCTTACTGGTTAAGTGACTCATCAAGACAATGCAAGCTACTTAGTTACTATGATACTATGAAGACAGCCGGTGACCTCTACATTTTGTGGGTGACCTTTGGAGGGTCCACTTTGCATTTCTTTGCAACGTCCTCCTGCAAAAGAGCAAAACATTTTGGCTCTCAAATTAGAAATATATATATACATACAGATGGACAGACGACTGGACAGATGAACAGGCAAAAAGTAAACAGAGAGATAGGGGTTGGGGGTGGGGATGGGGTGAAGAAGCAAAGAGACAGAATAACCGACAAAGGGAGATGCTCACGCATACACACACACACACACACACACACACACACACAAACGGAGAGAAAGACAAACACAGCTACATCCATGCACACATACACACGCACGCATTCACGCAAGGGAGAGAGTGAGAGACAGACATGGAGAAACTGAGTCAGTGAAAGGCCCAGAAAGAAACACAGCTATGCTTGTGCATGCATGCATGCAAGCCAGACAGACAGACACTGGTACATAGAAATGCAAAAACAGAGTTACTGACAGCGAAAGAGATCTGGTTGGGGTGGTAGGGGATTCCCCCAAGCTGGTCACACTTGGCCATGTGTTTCCTCTCTGGGTCTCCTGGCACCAACACCTCCTTCTCTCCCTCGGCCTGCATCAACAAGTAACAGTCTTCCATGCAAAGGCAGTGATTTTATGTTGCAATTTATCATTCATTCCCATGTCTCAAAACCCCCTTCTACCTTTTGGCAGGTTTTGCTCGCAGCATCAAGCTCCAAGCAGTGTAACGTTGCTTGAATCGTGATGCTGTGAGTTGGAACTCCGACTGACAATTATAAAACAGATCAACCATTGTAGAAGGTTTAATCATACTACAGCATGCCATTGCTGCCCTCAGATACCTGGTTTTACCCAAGGGTGTACCTTTGAAATACGTACTATGTTGGAATGAAGAGAAGCAGACATGGTTCTTACCGGATTCAGACCCCGACAATGGTTGATCAGCTCCGACATTCTGTCTGTGAAGCCCTCAGCAAAGGCATTGGGATCAATGGCTACGAAGCAGAGGCCCTGCAGCACACAAAAACATGGGGTCATCCAGTTACAAATTAAAGATGCATATGTAACATGTTGCAGGGATTCAACCCTAGGTGTGCTTCTAGAGTAGGCTCTGAAAGCCAAGTGGCGAGGTGTTCCTGTAGCTGAGGAGAACATCAAGTAACACGTACAGGCTTTATATTATGCTCAGCAATGTTCTCTTGGGGGGGGGGGGGGGGGGAGGGGAGAGGGAGAGACTGATTTTTTTAAATACCAAGGATGCAATTTTAAGGACATTTTTGCCTATCTTCCAAATTGTTCTTGCTCATAAAGGAATATACAATCCTGTGCAACAGTTAGCAAAGGTATATGAACAATATGATAAACAATGACAACTATTTTAGTAGATGCCTTTGACAAATGGAAGCTTTGTGAGTCTTCAAGCAACAGCATGTCATATCTATAGGCAACATTGTACTCAGAATACAGCAGTGAGATCATCTGAATAGATAATCGTGTATGGATGTTTAAAAAGACTTCATAGAAGTATTGTTCCTTAGGGAGGTGAGAGAGAGAGAGAGAGAGATTGATTGATTTGTTTATTGATAAGCCGACAGGACATTTCAATTATCAAATGAACATTTTTTCTAATTAACAGAATCTAGTCAACTGTATATGCACGGGATTGTGTTGTACATGGATTAATGGGTAGAGTTTGCATGGTAAGTTAACTTATTTACCTATAACATAATTAAACAATATTTACATGAACATGGAACAGTTTCATGTCGAACTCGTGGGATCATTTGTTTCTTTCTCCCGTAATTCAAATGCATAGTAAATAAACATTGAGACACTTCTTGTCACATTTAAGATTCGTCCTTTAACTAGGATGCTGGGATTCCTCTTCTCTCTATCATTTAGAGAGAGAGAGAGAGAGAGAAGAGAGAGAAAGACTTTTATAGTATTTGGGCCTACCGCCCTTCACCACTGAACATAAGAGCTCATAAGGTGAAAGATTGATAACATGCAATCAACAGCAGTTTTTCTCTTGAAGTTTCAGCATGTAATGGATGTACATCACAACATTTCTGATTAATTTCTTGTTTGACGTGATTATCAGTTGTATGAATTGTGTGCTCTTGATATACCTTTTCCTTAAGTTATCATGAAAAGGCGGGTATTTCAAGAAATGTTCTTCATCTTTTATGTTGTTGATTGAAATGGTGCCAATTGTTCTTTAGGTTGTTTATGCCAAAACTTAACCTTGTGTAGGCATCACAACATTTAAAAATAGTCATCAGTTTAAGATGCCCAGCTTCCCAAAAGTCGTTCGTAAAAAGAAGAGTACCAGTGGCATCTTGCACTGGTGCTATTTCTCCCTGTCGTAGTTGTCTGGCATAGAGAGAGAGAGAGAGATACAAGAGAGAGATATGAGAGAGAGACTCAGACAAGACAAGACAGAGATCAAGCAAATAATCATGCAGTAACTGCCATGTAATCAGCACTCTGCTAGCCTCACCAGATCTGAGAAGGCATCGTGGTCTTTGTGGAATCGTATATTGGGTCCAAAGTGAGAACCACTCAGAATGCCACAGAAGATTTCCACCATCATGGCCAACCCATAGCCCTTGTAGC
Organism: Theodoxus fluviatilis; assembly: GCA_034096865.1. Classification (NCBI taxonomy): domain Eukaryota; kingdom Metazoa; phylum Mollusca; class Gastropoda; order Cycloneritida; family Neritidae; genus Theodoxus; species Theodoxus fluviatilis. The sequence continues at coordinate 35,796 of JAWQFJ010001247.1, forward strand.
CAGCTGCCAACACACAAGTAACAAGGCTGCGGACATGGAATCACGGGTAGGGAAAAACTCATGGATATTATGCTGGCAAATATACTGATGAACACAAGTATGCATATGAACAGAAAGACAAGCAGGCAGGTGGGCATACAGACACACACTGAAAGACATAGACATTAACAGACAGACATACATAGAATAACAGGCACATGGACACACAGGCACACAGGCAGGCAGGATTATACACATATGTACACACGCACATGCATGGCATAGATGAACAGAAACAAGAGAAAGATCCAAAATGTGATAAGCGGACACAAGGAAAGACATACAGACAAACTGCTGTAGAGAGTGGGAGAGAGACAAAAGAGAAAGACAGACAAAAGAGAATGACAGAGAGAGAGAAAGACAGACAGATACACAGACAGATACGAAGACAGACAGACCAACCAACAGACAGAGATATAGACAGACAGAGAAAAGGACAAACTGATAGGAAATGTGGACACACTCACATGTAGTCTCGCTGCCACCAAGAGGAGTCAGAGTGTATTTGTGGTATACTTCCTCAGGGTCTGTAGTTGGCTTCAAGAGACAAGTACCAAGTTACAAAAAGACTCGTTCTTCACAAATGTTGTCTGTCTGTGTCTGTCACACACACACAAACACACGCACACACAATCACACACACACACACAAACACATGCACGTACCTACATGCACGCACACACTTAACAATCCAATTGCTTTAGACATAGTGCTAGGAAGCACGCGGGCAAAAGGAGGTAACTCCCAATGCCTCGTGGCTTGCGATGCCTATAAAGCCCAGCAGGCAGGCACGTTCTTCCTCTTTGACACAGCTGAGATAACTCGAGCAAATGCACAAACGGGGAGGTGGGTGGGACAGTAAGTTGTCTACTGGTAAGTATGTCGGGAAAAAATAGAAATTAGTTTAAATTTTTTCAAGTTTTCCCTCCATACTGACCAGTACACAACCAGGGATATGATTGCCCAGCAATGGGTGGCAGGTTGTGCATGAACACCTGACAAAAACAGGAAAACCACTCACCATCAAATACGAAGAGCCGAACCCGCAACAACCAACTTGTTGATGCCAAAGGTGTCGTTGAGACGAAGAACTCGAACATCACGCAGGTAGTGGCGTGTGAAAACACAGTCACTGCACCAGAAGGCCGCCCTCATAAGGTGAGCCAAAGAGATATTCTTGGCAAATGCTACAGAGGTGGCAACCTTGTGGAGTTCATGAGTCCGAGAGGCACCAGCAGGAGGATCAAGCAACGCATACTTGTACGCATCTGTGATCAAAAAGCGTATCCAGCAAGAAATGAACGTCTTAGACACCACGGCGTGACTACATGTAAGGGGCAGAAACAGTCTCCGTTTCCGAAGATGCCGGGACTGAGTTCGAGCCAGGTAACATTGAGTGCACGCACCGGACAATTCACATAGGGAGACGCTGGAAAACACAAGATTCCAGTGATGCGAACCTGAACCAGAGAGAAAACTGAGAAGCAGAAAACCCATCCCACAGTGGAGGAGAGATCTGACGATGTGG
>JAWQFJ010001248.1:0-5000 GCA_034096865.1 Theodoxus fluviatilis
GTGAGTCGTATGGGCTTTGCCCTTCTTGTTATAAGATATGGGTTTTAGGAAAGAGGTGTATAAGGGCCCATATGTAATGTAACCACTTTTTTTTCCTTTTCTACTTCTGTTACAGGAATGTATATGTTAATCTAAAATACTTGTATTTTACCTGGGACCTGTTTTATCTCATTTTTGACTCATATGCGAAGCAAAAGTGAGTCTATGTACTCACCCGTTTCATCCGTCCGGGCATCCGGGCATCCATTTAAAACTTTAACGTTGGATTTTTCTTGGAGACTATTAAGTTTATCAACACCCAATTTGGCATGATGGTGTATGATGACAAGGCGTCAAAAAACATACACAGTGACTTGACCTTGCTTCAAGGTCAAGGTCGCAGGGGCCATAATGTTGTCTAAAAACAGCCATTTTTCACATTTTCTCAATTTTCTCTAAAGTTTTTTAGATTGGATACCTCACCTGTGTATGGTATATAGGGCAAAGTAATCCCTATCTTTTGACACCAGTTTGGTTGACCTTGCTTCAAGGTCATAGGAGCTCTTCAAAGTTGGATTGTATACATATTTTGAAGTGACCTTGACCCTGAACTATGGAAGATAACTGTTTCAAACTTAATAATTATGTGGGGCACATGTTATACTTTATTCATGAGACACATTTGGCCACATATCATCAAGGTCAAGGTCATTTTGACCCTTATGAAATGTGACCAGAATGGGGTAGTGAACCACTAAAAGTGACCATATCTAGCAGTCTCCACAAACACCTTAAACTTTCTACAAAGGAGATGAGAGAGGAATGAGTGACTGACTAGAATTTGATGACTGAATGTAAATTAGCTTATTTACATGTTTTTGCTGAATTGACGGTGGCTCTGCAAAGATCAGAACTGATGCAGGATTCACATTTTTTCTTACCTACAATGCTACATGTAAACTTTAGCACTTAGATGAATTTTTTTCAAATGTAATAATTTGTGTTACTCCAGTTCAACGTCCATTAATTAAACGTGTAACAAATGTCAAAACCCATTTTGTTGTGATTTTGCTTTGTTCATCTGCTGCCTCTCTATGCATACACTTGCATGCTAGCTAAAAATGATATGAAAAGATGCATGCTTGCCAAAGTTGCCATAGAAAAGGGCAGGAAATATTGGCCCATCATGTGGGCCCAAGCGTTGCCACATCACGTTGGCACATTACGTTGGCTCAACGTTGGCCCATCACGTTGGCTCAGCGTTGGCGCAACGTTGGCTTAACGTTGGCTTAACGTTGGCTCATCACGTTGGCCCAACGTAATTCCATGGGTGCAACTTTACGTTGGGCCAACGTTGTCTCGCCAACGTTGGCCAACGGTAGGTGCATACGTTGGTACTACGTTGGCCCAACGTTTGCTTGCTATCTGGGTCAGGACTGCTCCCACCAGTGCATTAGGCTTGCTCTGCTACACATATGTCAGAGTCATTCCTGTGCATTGTTGCACGTCACAAAACTAGAATTGAACTCGTTGTCTGGCTCACGTCCTCAGAAACACACGAGCACCTCCTCTCTCCACAACGACCAAGAAAAAAAGGAACAGCAACCCGCAGAAAATTGTCTGGAACTATTTTCTGGTCCCAATTTACACTCACATGTCCTTCTGCGTGAACATGAAATCCCTAAATAATAATCCCTTGTATTGCAAGGAACACAAGTTCTTCTCATAGATCTACATTTCACAATTCACTACACCAAACATTTTCATATCTCACAACACAAACTGATTTACCATTATATTTAGTTTCTTCCGTTCTCACAATTTCAACAAGAAACAAAACGGGGTCAAATTCCTGCGTCCATAAAAGCTAGCCTCCAGAAAAACAACTCTGGTTCAAATCTGTCAACAGATAACCGGCAGGGGAGGGGTGCAGCCCCCCAGCACCACAAGCAAGGGGGAGGTAACAGAACCAGAAAGAGGAGAGACTGCATTCTAGTAAACTAGAGATTTCGCCTACCGGCAAAAGTATCTCTAGCACAGTTCACATCACGTGATGGAAGGTTTTTGGCCAATTTATTCATACGGAGGTCACACGAGAGGCTTGTGGGATAGCCGATGTGCTCCCTGACATACGCCGTTAAAGTAGTTCTAAGACTATTTCGCACAAAACTCTTAACTTACTCTTGTTGAGACAACAAACAAGCGTTTATTCGATACAATAAAATGTTTGTGTTGAAATGGAAACAAGTTTTGACATCTGAATGATTTCTGTAAAAAGTGGAGAGAAAAATAGTATCAGAACGAACTATTTTTGGCGCAAGGCTGTAATGCCAAGGGTCAAGCCTATTACGCATTCATTGCGAACTGTGCCAGAGTCTATCTACTGACTCTGGTTTACAGAATGGAGAGACTGTGCCTTGCCTAACGCATCGTCTGCTACAGATGGAAACCAAGACACAGATTCAACAGTGCGGTGGGATGTAAAAATGCATCCTTTAACACAAGAACTGCTACCCATACCCTACACAATGTAAAGGGGTTATATGCATTGATGATAATAAGGAATAGAAAGCCATAACACACACACAAATGATCATAGCTATGCAATAGAAAAAGGGAAACAATAATGATGTAATAATAAGGGAAAGATCATTTGTGGGGGTCACAGTACCTAGTCCAATTCCTTCTATAAGATGAATGAGTACAAACGAAAGGACGGTCTGGAGAGTGGGGGGTGGAGGGTGGGGTGTGTGGGGTGGGGTGGGGGGTGTGGGGGGTGAGGGTGTTGCGATCATCTGTATTTTTAGAGACATCCATTTCGAAATATGACGGCGTTTATCACTCCTTTCATTTCATAACAGTAGGGGCAAATGAAACCATACAACTTATGAACACGAAGACACAATTCCACTTGCAATTAGCATGTGTGACGACCACGTGCACTATGTGTGGAAAACCGAAATGTCAGAACTAAACAAGCTGCATGACGTTTTGAACATGGAAATGACAGCTAGCACACGACAGATGACTGACGGAAAGCAAATGCCCCGCTTTCCCCTACTTTCCTGGCCACGCTGTTTACAGGGGGTATAAGTTCCCAAATGCGATAAACGAAGTTAACTCGCAGCTTAATTGTGTAAACAGGATCCGCCTCGATGAATCATTACATTTTGACCACAGCTAGTGCATGCATGCATGGTTTACTTCCTGGAAGCGGGGAGGGTGACAACTCATTCTGAATATTCATGATTTGACGTAGCACAATTCTTTACACGGATTGGCCAAAAATCGATCTTCGGTGCGGTCCTAATGTTATTGCCTAATACCTCTGCCTCTACGTTTGGTGGTAGGGCCTTGTGTGAAGCGACCCGAGACCGGAGGCGTTTCCTTTGCCAATTAAATCGTCCGCTTTAGCGCTTCGGTGAGTATGAGAATTCGGTTGCAGAAGGTATGGTTCACCACCAGTCTTCGTTCGCTCACGCTGTAGAGCTGCTTTCGAGTGGAGGCAAAGCGCCATGCCGATAGCGATGCCCCCGTTTTTGTAATGTAGAGAGATACGTATTTTTGTTCTTTCGTGACCGCTGCAGAAACAATCTCTCGAGTGACTTCGTTGCCAGCCGGGAAAGACGCTGTGTCAGTGTCGTCACTCCTCTGTAAAGTGTCTTTTTGTTGTCAGACTTGATCATTCCTCTCACAGATCACATCGCTCGCGATCACTGTCCTTCGAGTTCGAGGGTGCCTTCCGTCAGTCATCTGTCGTGTGCTAGCTGTCATTTCCATGTTCAAAACGTCAGCTTGTTTAGTTCTGACATTTCGGTTTTCCACACATAGTGCACGTGGTCGTCACACATGCTAATTGCAAGTGGAATTGTGTCTTCGTGTTTATAAGTTGTATGGTTTCATTTGCCCCTACTGTTATGAAATGAAAGGAGTGATAAACGCCGTCATATTTCGAAATGGAAATGTCTCTAAAAATACAGATGATCGCAACACCCTCACCCCCACCATCACTCCCACCCCCCACCCCACCCCACCCCACCCCACACACCCCACCCTCCACCCCCCACTCTCCACCCCCCACTTTCCAGACCGCCCTTTCGTTTGTACTCATTCATGTTATAGAAGCAATTGGACTAGGTACGAACTCATGTGGACAGTTTTCCCAATTCCAGGATCTTGGGATCGCCTGTAGGGAGTGGAGTGTGGGGAGGACACTAGGTCAAGTTGAAACATCCTGTTAGTGTTAACTACTTGACTTGAGACTGTCAATCCAAATTAATGTGTCAAGCCCTTCCGACGAGATCAGCATTCTTATGTTGATCGCTGCCTTAGCTTCAACAATCTAGGTAGCAATGTCACAAGCACGTAAATGTTGAGATAGTGAACAAGATCTGTGCCAAGGTTCAATAGGTGTCAGAACCTAAGTGTTGCAGCGACCTTTTCCAGTGTGAAATTTCTCCTTTTGCATACTTGCTTGAGTAATTTGATGGGGTGCTGTATACCAGTCTTTGATACTTTTGATTTGTGTTAGTGGTATTCTGATACATGCTTGCCTTGCTTTAAGAAATATTTATCAAGGGTGATGACATAATGATGTTGAAAATGTGTGACATCTATAAATTGGCAATGGAAGATGCACGTTGTCCAGGACTTCAGTAGTTGGTGGCTAGAGCACTCAGACACTCCTGGGGAGGTCACAGGTTTGAACCCTGCTTGAGGTTCTAAACATGTTGTGCCTTGTCTCACACAGGGTGTCTGGACCAATTATAGGAACTTTATCACATGACCCTCAGGTCTGGGCAAAGAGGGAGGGACTGGTGACTGCTGGGAAAGACTAGCAGATGTTCTTATATTGTGGCGTGTAAGGCCAAAGCTGATGACTATGAAAAGTGGTGAACCTCCACTCTAAATAGACAGAAGTCATCGAACCTCATTTCAAGATGTCGGCCAAACATAGTGAGAGGGGTTATGTATGTCAGATTTGAGATTTTCATAGATTTGGAACCTCCATCCATTTGCTT
>JAWQFJ010001248.1:10000-105000 GCA_034096865.1 Theodoxus fluviatilis
AACAAATAGACTTTAATCAGGCTTGTCCTTCTTATCTTGTATCAATAGTGATTAGATTTGCTTACTTCATGTGTAGATGTTTGGTTCTGTGACAAATTTCCTGATAAACTGCTACATTCCATACATGTGTAGAGAAAATTCACACACAGTGGCAGCAGCTGTGATTAAATGGTTGCTTACTTGACATGACACAGAAGACATTTCCAACAATGATGCGAGTATCCATATGTGATGTAAGGTGGAGTCAACTGCTTTGTTTCGCAAAAACAAGTTTTACTGTGTGCAAACACCTCGGGTTAAATAAAAAAATTCTGGATCAGGGAAATAGAAACGGCAGTTTCTGAATCACCGTGTGCAGCAGGACAGCCAGTACTTTAACGGAATTTGCATATTCAATAGTCTTGTGAATCCAGCAGTTCATTGCTGTTCTGTTTCACTTCCTGTGCTATATCTGCCTTCAGTTCGAGGAAGTGCTGTGGGCGCTCAAGCGGGCAGGACTTTTTAACTTTTGAATAGTTTGCAATCTGCAGTGCAGTTGGGGAGCTGAAGCTAGGCAGGTGCATTTCTCGTGCTCCTGGGAATTTTACAACAAATCAACTCATCATTCCTGCAGATTTTTGTGAAACAGTTTGGCACGAGTGTTTGAACCAGAGTTTGTGCTGTAGACAAGATGGCTGCTTCTGATTCTGTTGGGTTGATGACGGAGTTTGATGACGGTAAGCAGTTGTTCCATTTTCCCAGCACTGATATGGAGAAAGACCCAGTGAGAGATTTTGTTGCTAGGATATCATCTTGGAAAAAAAGAATTAACTTGTGAGAGCATTTATTTTACTTATTGATGATTGTACATGTTATTGAAGCGCTTTGAGTCTCACTGAGTGGGAGTATCGCGCGGTGTAAGAGTGATTTAATAATAATAATAATAATGATATTAATGGCCTGAGTCTGTAGTGTGTGTTTTCCCTCACACTACATGTTAGTTCAACCAAGAAGGATAATGTCTGGTAGATCTCGAGCGTTGTGTCAGCAACTGTTATTTATAAATCAGGATTGTTTGTTCATCAATAAATCTTAGATGGTAAATCTTATTTTATGGTCCATGGTTACCTAACAAAATGCCTTTCACCAGGCACTGTATCTTTATTTAGTGAAATAATTGGACTTGCTCCTAAAATAGTTTTTTTTTACAATGAAGGAATTTGTGTCAGTGGAGGAGTGTGTCAATGGAGGGAGGAGGCTTACTTACCTCGTTCCTTTTTCGTCCTCTTGCAAGATTGTTAAAGTTTATCAGTCTTCATGCGAAAGTTTGAAGTATTCTTAAATAATGTTTTACGCTCAGTTTTTGCTTTTACTGTGTTGTAAGAGCACTTTAAGCTTGAATGTATGTAACCCTCTTGAAGGGATGTTTTACCACCCTTTGTTGGCCTTATATAGATTTTTCAGGCTGATAGGCAGTAAATCCTCATTCATTCATTCATTCATTCATTCATTCATTCATTCATTCATTCATTCATTCATTCATTCATTTTATTCCTTGTACACTGTAGTTTTTTCAGCTTTTCCTTTCATTTCACCCAGCATGAATAGAGTTTTTTTGGAAGAAGCAGAAGTGCTGCAGAATGGGGCTTGACTCTAGATTCATTTGCCATGCACAGTTGAGTTTGGCTTGAAGAAGTGTAGATACACACTGTCTTACACCACTGCATAGCATATTGTTGTCAGTAACAGATGCATGAAGCTGAGACTGACTCAATTTGTTTCTGCCAGCCCTAAACTGTTTTCTATCTTGAAAGAAAGAAAGAGAAATCTACGGTAAACAATGAACTGAATGCTGTCCAATCTTCTCTGCCGCCCTATGAGCACGCAGGAAGCCCACCATTTAAATTCTAAAAAGTTTTCAGCCAAAGATAAATTTTGATTTGTGTTCAATCTGATCTCTTCTTTAAAGATAAAAAAAGTTCAGACCATGTAACCTTATCAACAACTTGGGGGGGGGGGGGCCTAGAAAATTGGTTGATTATTTCTGTGCATATGCACATCAACTGTTTCAACAGTGAAGGCAAGATAAAATGTTTACTGCTAAAAAATAATCGAATTCTCATCAGTAGTTATTGGGGAGAGGTGGTGTAGTGTCAGAATGCGTGTGAGAAGATATCTTGGTTGGCATTTCCAAACTTTGAGCAATACCAGCTCAACCAATCCTCAGTGGAAGAGAGAATGTTAGTCTTGGCATGAAGTGATCTTCAGACATCAAAGCGTTTGCAAAGATCAGGTGGTGTCTCTTGTAAGCTCCAAAGCTACATGGTTGTTGCATTCTGAACCAATCTTCAGTATCCATTCTTTTGTTCACTGAAGGGCTGAGATAACACAGCATGTATCTTTATGATCCCTGTTACAGTTTAATATTTCATCCTCTAATGCGAAACCCTACAAAAGTTACTATTTCTGTCACTCTCGATCTCATCATTCAATATATCTTAAGATATTCTCCAGGGCCAAACAAAACAAATGGTGCATTTTACTTATAACATATTGTGTATGTAATGTTACAGTGTAGTGTAGCCTGGTGTAGTCAGCATAAAGTTGTGTAGTGTGTCACTGTTACACTTTGCTATGGTAACATGTAGTGTTTTATGCTTTGTAGTGCAGTGTGTTGAGTTTTTCTGTTCTACATTATGTATTTGTATGTATTATTTATATGCACCAGTGTGTGTTTCGGCACTGCATAGCATCTTTCATGTCACACTACACTGCATTGGATTGCTTCTGTTATAGGGTTGGCTGCTGGTTACCCTCCTCCCCAGACAGTTGACCCCAAGATGACAAACTTCAACACTCAGTACTCCAGCTACCCGCAACCCAGCAGCTACCCACAGCCCAGCATCACCACTGCCAGCAACCCTGCCTCCTCTGTCAACCAGCAGGAGGAGGTCTCTGGCTTTCGCGTGGGGTCCTTCTCAGACAAAGCCATCCGACGGGCCTTCATCCGGAAAGTAAGACTTGGGACTCTGTGTGTGTGTGTGTGTATGTGTGTGTGTGTGTGTGTGTGTGTGTGTGTGTGTGTGTGTGTGTGTGTGTGTGTGTGTGTGTGAGAGAGAGAGAGAGAGAGAGAGAGAGAGAGAGAGAGAGAGAGAGAGAGAGAGAGAGAGAGAGAGAGAGAGAGAGAGAGAGAGAGAGAGAGAGAGAGAGAGAGAGAGAGAATGTGTGTGTGTGTGTGTGTGTGTGTGTGTATGTGTGTTTGAATGTGTGTGTGTGTTTTTTTGTATGTGTGTGTGTGTGGGTTTAAAGATATGGATTAGGCTACCCTTGCATGCTCATTGTTGTCAGCTAACACAGTCTGATTTTGTGTGTGGTCTTTTAATCAAAAGAAACTTTTGTGTTGTTGGGTCATCAGGCAAGTAATTAATGGGTCAGTCTCTCTTTACCTCTGAAAATCAAGGAGTATTGCATGGGCTGAGGTAAACTTTGTTAAAAAGCAAACAAGCATAATTTCTGAATGGAACATGTATGTGACTGTTAGACTAAATTAAGTTTTGTCATGAAATTCTGCAGCCCATGGTTCCCTAGTTTTGCCTCTGCTCAGTGTTGCCTCTCTTTGATCTATTGGAGTAAGACTTGAAGGCCCAGGAGCTTGATCAAATAAAAACCGCTGGCGCTGAACCTCCAGGTTTTGGCATTAAAAATATTAAAAGATCGGGTTCGAACCCGCAACCTCTCGAGAAAAGAGGGGGGGGAAAAACACACACAAAAACACAAAAAAACAGGTCGGGTTCGAACCCGCAACCTCTCGAAAAGAGAGGGGAGGAAAAGTTTCAGCACGGATTCGAACCCGTTCACGCATGACCTAACATTACAATAGTCCAACGCTCTACCAGATGAGCCATTCAGGAACTGATTTGACCACGTGTTTGTAAAGCAATTATAACGTTCTTTTCCGTAAACCACCTCGGTTCATATTTTGCACTGTAAATTGTAGACAAATGGATGATAGTTCATGAAATGTGAGTGGTCTTGTACATTTTAGGATACTCAAGGTCTATTTTTGCCAAGTTTAATATCGAGTCACTGCCATTAGGCCACGCGAACAGAACTTGGTAGTCACTATTGTTGCGCTCAGACGGAGTGGCTGTTCAAAGAGTCGGAGCGGCCGCGCGGGTGGACACTTTTGACTAAAACGGTATTCTTTAAAGCAAAGGCGATTTTTGACTCACATGCGAAGCAAAAGTGAGTCTATGTACTGAGCCGTGTCGTCCGTCCGGGCGGGCGGGCGGGCGTCCGTCCGTCCGTCCGTAAAAAACTTAAACGTTGGATTTTTCTCGGAGACTATTAAGTCTATCAACACCAAATGTGGCATGATGGTGTATGATGACAAGGCCTCAAAAAACATACATAGTGACTTGACCTTGCTTCAAGGTCAAGGTCACAGGAGCCATAAATGTGGTCTCAAAAACAGTCATTTTTCACATTTTCCCAATTTTCTCCCACGTTATTGAGAATGGCGACCTTAGCTACAAGTGGTATATAGGTCAAAGCAAACCCTATCTTTTGATACCAGTTTGGTTGACCTTGCTTCAAGGTCAAGGTCACAGGAGCTCTTCAAAGTTGGATTGTATACATATTTTGAAGTGACCTTGACCCTGAACTATGGAAGATAACTGTTTCAAACTTAATAATTATGTGGGGCACATGTTATACTTTCATCATGAGACACATTTGTTCACATATCATCAAGGTCAAGGTCACTTTGACCCTTATGAAATGTGACCAAAATGGGGTAGTGAACCACTAAAAGTGACTATATCTCATGGTAGAAAGTGCCAATAAGCACCATTGTGCTTCCTATGTCTTGAATTAACAGCTTTGTGTTGCATGACCTTGGATGACCTTGACCTTGGGTCAAGGTCACATGTATTTTGGTAGGAAAAATGTGTAAAGCATTTCTTAGTGTATGATGTCATTGGTAGGTTTAGTTGTTTGACCTTGACCTTGAAGGTCATATAAAGGTCAAGGTCATATAAAGGTCAAGGTCAAGCATGTGAGTCGTATGGGCTTTCGATTTTTTTTTCTGGGGAGGATCACGAAAACTATTTATGTAATTGGTGAGCGCTCGTACAGCGTGGGAGAAACGCTGCTGGCGACGGGAGTAAAGGAAAAGGCGAAATATCGCCATTACATCAACTGACATTTTAGAGGGGTGTTTTCGAGTTTACGACCTAAAAAAGTCACTTATTTTTGCAAACCTTGATTCTGAAAATTTGATACGTTCAATCGGACCTAACTTCCAGTAAGTGTGCAAAATGTCAAGGAAATCCGTCCAGTAGTTTTTGAAATATCAGCCGTTAAGTCAGGACTGACAGACACACAGACAGACACACACACACGCGCGCGCGCGCGCACACACACACTCACACACACAGATAAAGCTGTGAGGACCTCCAGTAAACCTGGAGGGATAAATGGGCTGTTGCATGGTTCCAGCTGAATCTCATAAGCATCCTTCTTTTCATGGCAACTCATTGTATATCGCTTGTTGGCAAGAGAGTTGGGAATGGAGAAAAGACTTTGTGAAAGTGGTCTCAGTGAAGTGTAAAGCAGTTTCAGACCCTGACATTGGTGAAGAGTCACTGTATGAAAACCACCTACATTTTAGGTTGTAAAGAAAAATAGTTGTGATTACACCATTACAGTAACATGGTCAGAAAAAATAGAAGAGGCCACGTTGAACATTAATCACCATTTCTCTTTTGCATAAAAAAAATTTACAACTTAAATAGTGGATTCCCAGTCAGTGCTCATAAGTCAGGTCGATCCGGTAACAGTAACCACAAGTTTTTGCCTTACCTTTATACTGGTTCTGTCATGCAATCAAGAATGAACTTCTGTGACCTCCTTGTCTTGTTTTCAGGTGTACCTGATTCTCATGGCTCAGCTCCTTGTCACTGTGGGATTCATCTGCATCTTCCTCTTCGTGTAAGCTGCTTTGCCTGAGACCATCTGCATCTCAATAATTCATTTGTCGTCGTCCAATGTTGTCTTTGTTGTTGTTGTTGCTGTTGTTGTTGTTGTTGTCTACAGTTTCCACAGATGTGACATATATTTGAAGAGGCAGAAACAATGTGGGCATTTCAGGGATTAGAGCAGCATTGATGATGTGGACTGATGTAATGATGGAAGAACAGACAGAAAAATATGTGGGTGGCTTTATAGATGGTTGGATGCATGAAAGGATGCATTGGCCCCTGAGCAGAGATTGACACATGTGTACACAGAAATGGAGAGAAGGAGACAGAGACACCAAGGGGATGGGCACGAAGGAAAGGAGACAGATTTTGAGAGAGACAGTTACAGGAGATCAGATTAATTTTTTAAAAGCCGAGGCTGTCATGCAGTCTGCGACCTTTCACCTTGCCATCACTGATACTGGATCTATTGATGAGGACATTTTGCATGTGGGATTTCGACAAAATTCATTGACATAGCTGTTTTAGTTACCTGTAATCACTCTTTGCTAGAACTCTGGCCTGCTGCCTAAACACATGACATCTCGGAAAAGTAGTGATCTGTATATTGCTAATTGTGTCAGGGATCTCTGTATTGCAGTAGTCAAAGCACTCAGACATTCACTGGGAGGCTGCATGTTCACTCCCTGCCTAAGATCTCAAGACATTTTCTGTTCCCTGAAGAGGTTTGACTTTGTATCAGTCATTTTACTACTGCAATGCCCGTTGCTGCCTTGTGTTCCTACTTTTTCTTTGATTCCAAGAGTGAATTCTCTTTCGTCAGGAATGAGAGGGTTCATAACTGCTGCATCACAGCTGTATCAGATTCTGCCCTTCTGTTCCCTCTTGTGAGAACTTCAAGTTTGTGAAGAAATGATGACACTTGAAACTCTGTGTGTTTTATTTGTTGCAGGCACCCTGTGACAAAGTGGGTACAAGGCCCAGGTGCTGTGTGCTACTACGTGTCCTAGTAAGTCAGATGATGATGATGATGATAATGATGGCAGTGTTGATGACAATTCTTATAATTGATGATGATGATGGTGACAATGACTGTGCTGCTGCTGCTGCTGCTGCTGCTGCTGCTGATGATGATGATGATGAGGATGATGATAAGGAGGAGGACGGATGGGTTCTTACCCAAATGCTGAGGAAATCTGGCATTCATATGATACCCCTGGTCAGCACAGTATCATGCCCGTGATAATAATAATGGAGAACAGTGTCAGTCACTGTTAAAGATTGTGGCAGATCGCTTTAACTTACTGCAGGTATGCAAACTACTTGGTAGTGCTGCTTCAGTTTTGGAGTTGTCAGCAGTTTCTCACTGCCATTTTGTCTATGAATGATAGTCCAATAATAATAATAATGATGATGATGATTGATGATTGATGGTGATGATGATAATAATAATAATAATAATAATAATAATAATAATAATAATAATACATTTAGATTTTAAAAAAAATAGTATTATTACTATTATCACCCTCATTAGTAGGAGTAGTAGCAGCAGCAGTAGTAGTAGTAGTATAATTGCTGGGAGTTAATATTGGTGTAACCGAGTGGACAGGGAAACGAAATATGGAAATAGGGAGAGGTTGAAAAAAAAACACAAATAGGAATAGGCTTTCACAGTATTAAAATTAAATCTGATACTAACACGGTTATACAAAAGCACAATGGCAAACTAAAATAAACCAAGACAACACATTAGTCAGAGTATCATAACCATAAAAACTAAAATGGGAAAATTAGACATATGCCAGCATCAAATAATGGAATAGTCCAGACAGTTTATGGCATTGACAGTTTGACTTGTGACGTCAGAAAAAGGAGGGAGGGAAAGCCAAAAGAGAAATGGTAATGACTTTGTGACTGAAATGGGGTTGATAATTACTAAACTCCATCTGGCAACTGTGAATGGGTCACCAGTATGCCATTTGAATACAGCCCGATAACTCTAAATTCCACCTGACAACCAAGCCAACCAGTAGCAACCAATAGCCCATGAATGTCATCCTATCATGTCTATTCCTGTACAGGAGCAATTTAAGTTGTAGAATACTCTGACTCTTCATTAGGTGACCAAGCACATGTATCTCCAAATACATCTCCATCCAAGGCTTACACTCTGACACAATTATCTGGTTACTGGCAGTGATGGCCACTAACAACACAGCAACAGACTGTCAGATCCAACTTCCCATATAGTCATAGTATCGAACTATCCTGACTACATAGAAAACATAGCCTTATGTGTGATGTGTGTGTGTGCCAGTGCATATGTATCTGTGTGTGTGTGTGTATGTGTGAGAGAGAGAGAGAGAGTGTGTGTGTGTGTGTTTGTGTGTGTGTGTGTGTGCAAGTACGTGTGTGTGTGTGTGTGTGCCAGTGCATGTGTGCCAGTGCATATGTGTGTGTGTGGTGTGTGTGTGTGTGCAAGTACGTGTGTGTGTTTGTGTGTGTGTGTGTGTGTGTGTGTGTGTGTGTGTGTGTGTGTGTGTGCCAGTGCATGTGTGTGTGTGTGTGTGCATGAGAGCAAGAGATGCTTAATGAAAATTATAATCTGAAAGCATCCTTTATTATCCTATTGGACTCTTATCATTGCATGCTTCACTGCTTGAAGACATGGTTTTGACTGAACGTTTGTACTGAGTCATTGCCTACTGTACTGCTTGAAGACATGGTTTTGACTGAACGTGTGTACTGAGTCATTGCCTACTGTACTGCTTGGAGATCTTGCCTTGAGTGGAAAATAGCCAAGAAGTAGCTGTCATCAGGTGTAGTGAATGCTTGTTGCCTCCTGTCTTCCAGTGCCACCTTCCTGGTGACCTACTTCGTGCTGGTCTGCTGCCCCTCTGTCAGGTGAGCCAGTCATCAGGATGCCACATGATAACAAGATAACTGATTACCACCTAAATTTAATGGATTGTTCCTCAGGTGAAATCGTGACCTTGCACCAAATCTCATCAGAATTCATTGACACATTTTTAAACTTATTTTGCCAAATAGCTAACAAATTCACTGACCGAAAAACATAACATCCTTGGTAGAGCCTAGAGGTAATGAATTATAATCAATATCAAAACCTTCACATGCATTGAATTTGGTTTGGCCACTTTCACCTCTTGCTGTCACAGGTCAATGTTTGAAGGTTGTTGAGTGGCCACGTGATGTAAATCCTGCGCCATGCATGATAATTGTGAAGTCTTTAATGAAGCACAAAGCTTTGATGGTCAAGTTGCCTTGCCACATTTAAGGCATGGTCAGATTCTGAGCCTGAAGATTACAGAACATTGAACAGCTACACTTCTGGCCTTGAAAGTTTTTGAAGTGCTAAAATGCTTTTGGATTTAAATTAAAGCCCATAGATTGTGTGTAGAGCTGAAGGTATGTGTAGTGTGTGTATGTATGCTTGCATTTGTGGTTGTAAGTGTGTGTGTGTGTGTGTGTGTTTGTCAGTTGGTAGGTTTTTGGGTCCTAGATAGGAAAATAATAAGAAAAGTTCTGGAATTCGAAAGCAGCACACAGTAATAACTTACATTGTTTTATGTTGCCTAGACTGTTGTATCTTTTTGGAAAGTTTTTAACTCATATTTCATTTATTCCATAATCACTACTGGTAAGACAGAACATGTGCCATTACCTCTAGAAATGTGTCAGAATTATGTTGGCAGCAGTATGGTTACCAAGCCCAAATTTTCATGGATTTAATACATACATCTGTCAGTCTGTTTGATGCCTGTGGTGATTGGATCAGTTGGCCTAGTTACCATGGTAATGTGTCAATCAAACACTGTCATAAGATAATGTACGACAAGTAGCATTGCCTTGTTAGTGCAACACACCACATTTGTGTCTTGTGTCTCTCCAGATAGCTGTCTCATGTCTGTAAGTATTTGCTTGTCAGGATCTCACCCCAGCTTGTTTGGAACTGTGAAGTTGGATGCAGTAAAATTATAAGTCAGAGGCCAGCTTTGGTTTCACTGCTCTGCTGTGCTGAGGTTGTTTATGCTCCCTTATTTCATGAAGTGAATATTTTATGGTTGTGCATGTCACAAGAAAGAGTGCATAATAATAACAGCTCTTGAAATTTATTTTTTTGTAGGCGGAAATATCCAGGAAACTTCATCTGCTTGGGTGTATTTGTAAGTTCCCCCTCACTTTTCTCTTTGTTCTAGTTGGAAGGTTTTTTTCCCCACAAAAATGCAGTTTGATCATTATGTTGAAGCATTTGACCCTGAATTCCACTTTTGTCCTTCCTCCTGTAAGTTTTATTTGTGCGCCTGATGAAGGTTTTTAGCCGAAAATTCGCGCTGTTTTACCTTCCAATGTTTTGTATTTGTTTTGTAATTTATGCGGCCATCAGAACCTCACCGTGTTTTAGACTTTTACTTTAGTGCCGTGGCAGTCCCTTGTTTTTGACACCTGAATTATGTTTTGTTTGCATTGATAAGCAATGTCATTATAAAAAACTTTGATTACTGCCTTTATTTTCCTTCTCTTAGACTTGTGTGCGCTCCCACATGTTGAGTATTATTGTCAGTCACCAATTTATTGTAATGATCATGTTAAAATCAAAAGATCTCGGGCTATTACTTGAATGAAATGAGAGCACTGCATCCTGGTTGATCCATTATTTCTTTTTTCTCCTCAGACTGTGGTGCTGTCCTACATGACTGCCACCATCAGCAGGTGAGTTTGGGTGTAGGGGTATTCTTGGTTCAGACAGTCCTTCACGGTGCTCTTGATGCCAACCAGAATCAGACTGCAGATGAGGACAGATGCAGTCCCGTTTCCAGTACTTTTGAGATGCTTGTGTCTCTGTCTATGCCATGACCAACAGTGGGTTTCCCTGAGGCGATCCTAACACATCATATGCAATCCTCTCTCAGGAACATATGTGCATTGCATTTTGAAAGGTGTATAAAATGTTCAGAGATGAGCGCTGCAAGTGAGCACACATGAAGCCCAAATTTTTTCTCCTAATTGAACCTGTTCATGCAGGCGCTCACAATGAGCACTTTGAACTTGTTTTTAAACCTCTTGAAACGAAACGTGCCTCTAGTCCCATGAGAGGAACACATATGCTGCCTTAGGATTGCTTCAGGGAAACCCACCTAGTTTATGCTCTGTTGGTTCAATTGGCCTGACAAGCCCTCTCCAGGCCCACTGATATGAGGAACAAAACACTCCATGGTTATCTTCAGCTGGATGTGACGGTGCATGGCAAGCCAGGCTCAAGTCACTGGAACAATTTTAAATTAAATTCCCAGGAAAGTTGTCAGAGGTCTTTGTATTTATTATTTTCCATAGCTTTATATAAAAGCAACAAAAACATTTCATGTGCTATTAAAATAATGCTGTTTTCTTTGACTTTTTTTTGTAAAAAGTGAACAATTTAAGTGGCAGGAAGATATGCATTCTTCATTTTTGACATTTTAGCCTAGTATGTTCAAGTATGGTCTTATATGAAATTAAATCATTCTGCACCAGTGTATGCTCATAAGCACAGGGAATGAAAGAAAAATTACTACACACACATACACACACACACACACACACACACATAGACACACACATAGACACACACAACACACACATAGACACACACACACACACACACACACACACAACACACACACAACACACACACACACACACACAAACACACACACACACACACACACACACACGAGCTCTGAGAATACTAGATGGAGCAAAGGGTCTCAAAAATATTAATTTTTCCAGGATTAAACGGGTAACCTTCTATTGGTAAAAGTCTTTAGAGGTAGTGGTGTGATATGGAAAATCTAAATCACACAGCTATCTCAGTACTCGGTAGTTGCAGAGTTCTGTAGCCCCTGTTCTGTCTCAGACAGATATTGAGGAATTAGTAGTAATGGATGTTCTCAATGGTTTGTATGTTCAATATATTCACCTCCCAATGGGATTCACCACTAGGAATTGCATTAGTGTTTTATCATTTAACATTTTTGTTTCCACTGCCTTAGCTGTTGAAAGCTTTGAAAAACTTCTTATCTTTATTTATTTTTTAATTCCATGCTGCATATTCTGCAACACCAGAAAACTTATCAAGGCAAACAAACAAACAAAAATTGTGGTTACAGTAACATGGTTAAAATAAAAATTAAAAAATCAGTAGGTAGACCTAACTTTACAAAACATGTTTTTTTAAAATAAATATTTATTTATTTATTTATTCTTTTTTTTAATTTATTTGAGAGGCCAAATTGAGACTGCACACAATTGTGTGTGTGTGTATGTGTGTGTGTGTGTGTGCATGTTGTAGGAAATGTCATGCATACAGTAGATTTATGTGAACATATATCAAAGTTTCTCTTTTGCAGAATTTTTAAATAACTTAAATAGTTCTTACAGGGAAGATGGGACAGCAGGCAGTTTGTTTTATATCTTCAATTCTGTTCTTTTCTCTTCTCCCCCGAATCCCAGAGAAAAAGTTCAGGGTTGGCAGGAAAAAATAGGATTGGTCAGGTTACCTTAGCAAGTTTGTGTGTGTGTGTGTGTGTGTGTGTGTGTACATGCGTGCGTGCGTGCATTTGTGTGTGCTTGTGTAAGTGTAATATACTGCATATAGTAAGATGCAGTTTCTACACTGCCAACTTGATTGGTGATAGCTTTAGTAAACATCTTGTTATTCTGTGTATTCTGTGTTGCAGCTTCTACAGCTCTTGCTTAGTTGTTGATATAAACATGTGAACATGTATATTCAGAAAACTTACTCTGTGCATTGCACATTGCAGCTTCTACAGCTCTTGCTTAGTTGTTGATATAAACATGTGAACATGTTATATTCAGAAAACTTACTCTGTGCATTGCGCATTGCAGCTTCTACAGCTCTTGCTTAGTTGTTGATATAAACATGTGAACATGTATATTCAGAAAACTTACTCTGTGCATTGCACATTGCAGCTTCTACAGCACCAACATCGTGCTGATCGCCATGGGTGTGACTGCCCTGGTCTGCCTGGCCATCACTCTCTTTGCCATCCAGACCAAGGTAAGGGACATTTCAATTGGATGGGGGAAAAGGGAAGGTAGGGTTTTGATTCTGGGCATGCCTGCTAAAGCAGTTTAGTAGAAAGCATCCAATTGGCTGATTATCTGCATCACCCATCAACAATAGAGCTTGATTTTATTATCATTTTCTAGGGTTATTTTTATTGCATTGGCTGATTTTTTTTTTTTTTTGAAGAATTCAGGCTGAAAAATTCATAGGCATCTGTATTTTAGATAATTTTGATTGACTCATCATATGATGCATTTGATTTTTCAAACTGACCAAAGAATGCCCCAGACTGCTGCATGTTGCCCAGATTTCTGAGTCTCCCTGGAGATGAGATGTTGATTCTGAACCAGGTAATGTATTTACTGTAATGAGGGGAAGTGTGGTTCACTGGATTTTGAAGGGCAAAGCATATGCTCTGGAATGAAATTGTCTTGGAGAAGTTATAGAATTTTGGAACTGTTAACTTGTGTGAAGACTGATGATTGTGTGACTGCTCTGTCTACAGATCGACTTCACCATGTGCAACGGTCTGCTCTTTGCTCTGGTCATGGTCCTCTTCTTCTTTGGGTGGTCCTGCCTCATCGTCTACTTCACCGTGGGCTACAACAGAGTGAGTTGCTTCTGTGCTTGCTTTGGGCCTTCAACAGTAAACATTTGGATTGCCTGAAAAAGCTGTGACATTAAACCTCTTGTGTAAAGGGCACCTTATGTTCTCATTTTTTTCTTTTGTTCCTCTTCATTCCTCCTTCTATTCTCCTCCTCACCTTTGTTTCTCCTCCTTGTTCCTTGGCCACCTTGTTGCCTGCCTGCCTGCCCTGCCTTGCTCTCACACCACACTCACACACACCACCCCCACCCCCATCCTCGTCCTCCTCTGCTGCTGTTGCTGCAGTTGTAGCCTCCTCTCTATCCTCCTGTCCCTCAACCCCCACTTACACACACACACACACTGACAGAGAGACACATACACACACACACACATATACACACACACACACACACATGGTTTTTGTTATTTTCTTTAATTGTTCCGGTTGTGTGTGAGTTTGTGTGTGTGTGTGTTTGTGTATTAGTTTGTGTGTGTGTGTGTGTGTGTGTGTGTGTGTGTGTGTGTGTGTGTGTGTGTGCGCACGCGCACGCACTTGTGTTCATGCTAGTATGTACACTAAAACATGTTACTCAGCATACCTGTGCATGCTCATCTGTCTGATTTACATATGCATGGGCAGAAGTAGTTCTGGTCACTTTTGACATTTGGACGTCTTTGCATCAAGAGTACCACAGATTCCGAAGCTTTTGGGGCCCTTTCCAGTGGCTCGATCATGGGCAGTGGGAAACACCCTCAGGGAGTGTCCGCTAGTTGATAGCCCTTTTGTTTGCTACTGTGGGATGTGTGGTTCTGTGCTTGCTTGACTGACCGAACCCATTGCTGTCTTGCAACAGATCCTGGACTGTGTCTATGGTGGTCTGGCTGCCCTGGTCTTCTCCCTGGTGAGTTGGCAGTGACTTTGCTGTGCTTGTCTTGTGTATTTGCATTGCTTACTCCCACAAGTGGTAGTGAGGAAGAATGAGAGAGAGGGGATGTGTGTATGTGTGTGTGTATATATTTGTGTGTGTGTGTGTGTATGTTTGTGTTGGTGTGTGTGTGTGTGTGTGTATGTTTGTGTGTGAGTGTGTGTGTGTGTGTGTGTGTGTGTGTTGCAGACACACACACATACACACACACACAATTATATAACATAAACTAATAGATGCATGCAAAGAGGCATAGCATGTAATCCTTATATATATTTCTGTAAATGTAGTGAATCTTTGAGGGTGGGGATGAGAAGGGGAGTGTGTGTTTATATTTGACAACAGTGTTTTCTTTTTGCCTCAGTCTTTGGCATTTGTAAGTGTCTGCTTGAATAAGCCATTATGAGTCTTCTCCATTTTATACTGCACAGTTTGCTACTCGTGCAAGCAGAATGTTTTGCTGCATACTGTTGCAGTTGGTGCTCGTACTTTGACTAAATCCCTATGCAGGATCTTTATACTAATAGCAGAATTTTTTATGACACGTCATTTAGAAAACAACCAACGTTACTGTTCCAGGCTTTATTATAACTATACTGTACATGACAAAACAAGACCTCAACGTCAATGTTTCAAGTACAAACTCTACTTCTGGACAACAACACAAACAAAAAAGACAACACTGAACTCAGTGACTGGTGTGGGCAGGAGGAAATGAAACTGTGAGGTGTAAGGGGAGGAGGTATGGAGACATGAACATATTTCACTTTCGTGAGCGGGAACTCATGTTAGCACGTGGAGGCAGATGTGTGAGTCAAATTGAGTGGAGGAGGGGGAGGCTGGAGTTGAATGGGGAGGTGGGGATTGGGATTTAAGTCTTCAGGTTGAGGTCATTCAGATCTTTGGTGTCAAGGAGGGAGATGAAGTAATGTTCTGTTTGTTTTCTTTCTGTTGAGTCACCCTTTGCTTGCCACAGAATGCGGACTTGCATGTTTGTGTGTGAGTGTGAGGGGCTGTTGAAGTTTGATGCAACTGGTGTGGGTCTGTTGTGGTACTTGTCGGCCAGGTGTTCTTTGAATCTGCTGTTGAGTGTTCTTTCTGTCTCTCCGACATACAGAACTCTGGGGCAGGCAGAGCAGGAGATAGCAGAGATGATATTTCAGTTTGTGCATGTGAAGTGGTGTTTCACTGTGGAGGAGGTATTGTGGGAGTGGACTGTGTTGGATGGTGACAGGTGGGTGCAGGCAAGGGAAATGGCAACATTGCAAGGTGTGGTGCCAGGTGCTGCAGGGGAGGGGGTGGAGGGTGAGCGTAATCGTGAGTGTACGAGTAGGTCTCGCAAGTTCTGTCATGGCAGTACATGGGTCTAGGGAGAGAAGAGAAGGTGTGGGGTTCTGATTTGGAGAAGATATGCCAGCTGGACAAGAGAATGTCGCAAATGGGGAGGTTGTGTGGATGGTGTGGGAGGACAGCTGTGGGGTGTGGCTGAGTTTCGTTGGAGTGGCATGAGGGCAGGAGTGCTTGGGAACATGTGAGTTTGCTCACTTTCTGGAGAGCAGCTTTGAGGATATGCAGGGGATAGTGAATGGGCCAAGAAGAATTGCACTAAATCTTCTGAACTTATACATGCCTTCACTGGGACTTAAATGTTGTTGCACAATATCTCTTGCAGTTCCTGATCTATGACACCCAAATGCTGATAGGAGGGAAGAAGTACGAGCTCTCAGAGGAGGAGTACATCTTTGGGGCTTTGCAGCTCTACCTGGACATTGTCTACCTCTTCCTCATCATTCTTTCCCTTTTTGGAAAGAGCAACTAGGGGTAGGCTGGTCCTGGTGCTGTCTGATTGGCTGGGCCTGTCCCCATCCTCATTGGCTGGTTCATTGGGACAACACCATTGGTGGATTTTTCTTGCCTTGATCATGATTGGTCTCTTCCTCTGAGTGTGGCACTGTTCCATGATTCAAGACTTAATTGCAGTGGTTGCACCAGAATGAGACCTTATGGCATTGTGTAAAAGATTTTTTTTGTGGTTGCAGTTTTGACTTACGCATTGAGCACTGCATGCTGATTATTCAGCACTCTTCTCAACTTCTGAAGAGTTACAGTGTTGACAAGATGTGATTTATGTGATTATTTTGTGTGTTTTACTCTGACAGTTGTTTATAAATCTGCAGTGTATACTGAGATTTTCTAAAACCAATATGAGAAAAAAGATGTTCACTTTGAATTGGTGTAACATTTGATTGACATTTTGCATGATTTGCTGCAACAAGGGAGTTTTCTGACAAAGGTCATCTTTAATGGGTAAAAAATGTAATTGTGGGTTGAATAGTGGAGTGCTAAAAGTATTATTTTTTAATGTGGATTAACTCTCATTGTCCTGTGATAAGTGTAGGAATGTCACTTCACACTAGTGACTAGGAACAGGGTGTACATTCAAGTGCTTCTCCCCCTTACTGGTCTTTCCCGAACTGATAGATAGCTTTGTCTGGTGATGTGTGCAGGGCAATTTGATATGTTGAAACGTCTGATGTTCTCATCAGTTTCAGGAATATCTGGGCACTTTTTTATTGCCCAAGTTTGCTCAAACATTGTATTCAGTGACCTGGAAATGTTACAGTCAGTCAGGGTCTTATCGAATTGAAACATTCTTCTCAGTGGCTTCTATGTATGTTATCAATGGTTGAGGTAGGTTTTTTTTCTGCCTTGATTGCATGGGCACAGTATGGCTCATATTGTTTATGTTGATGTTGAAGTATTTTTTAACCATGCAGGGAGTTGATTGATATACTGGAAACCCCCAAAATTATGATAATCTCAATTTTTCATCCTGATGTCCCTCAATCATACCAGCTCCAGAAATTTTCCAGTTTTTTGTGATAAAATGTTAAACCCTTTATTGGAGTGTATTGCAATACATCCCAACTTGCATATTGGCAGCTGTTTGTAAAAATATGTAAATGATTGGCACAATATGCGATCTCTCAAGCAAAATAATTTAGAATAGTGTTCGCTTTGAAAATCATACAATCTTGAAGAAAATGCAATGTGTACACAATGATAAAAGAAAATTTTTACAATCTTGTTTTCTTATTTACCCATGCAGGAATGCATTCATGCTCTAACAAGTTACAAGGAGTGTTGATTTCTCCATCATGTTATCAATCAAAAGATTAAAAACCATTCTATTCCTATTCCCAGGAAACAGTACATCAAGGATTTGGTGGTTTGATGTTTTCTACCCTGGAAAGCTTGCTGTTGTTTCTCATTATCACTTTGTTGTCGACTGTCTGCAAACTTTTGTCATCGCACCTTGCACATGTCACCTGTAGTGACAGAAGTAAGAGATCAGTCGTGTGAGTGCAGTAAGCATTTCTAAAATGAGTGTTGAATTGACTTCATTGCAGACCACGTTAATACACACCACAGCAAGGATGCCATGAACGACAAGCTTAAGTGCCATGACTCATTCATACTGTCTTATCCAACCCTCTCTCTCTCTCTCTCTCTCTCTCTCTCTCTCTCTCTCTCTCTAATTCTGTATCATTATTATTACTATTATTATTATTAAAGTATTAGTATTACAGAAGTATATTCGGGTTTTTTTAATATCCTATAAATGATGTTGACTGTGCTGTGCAAAGTCATCTTCACTGTTTCTGCTTGTACATATACAACAGGGACCTAACTGGTTTTTATTGTATAGAAATTGTATTGTAGACTGTTGAAACTTTGGTGGAAAGAGTAAATCTAATCAAGAATTGTATTGTTGTTTCTGTCATCATTGTGGTGCTTTGTGTGTTGCTAGAACATTTGGATATTTCAAGGTTTTAGTTGTTGTTGTTTTAAGGTAAATTTTTCCATTGCATGCTAAATGCCAATATTTCAGTGGGGTAGATCATTGACACTACAAAATCTGTAACATAAAATTGTTAACTAGTTTGTAATTTATTTTTTAAAATTTAACTCCTGTTGCTGCTAATGAAACAAGTTATTTGAAAAGGTATTCAGTATCCCTTCCATTGAAAATGTATGCACATGTAAAATTGACAGAAGTCTACTAATAGACTACAGGTGCTTGAGCCAATGGTCTTGTCTGCATGTCCTCACTAATCTGTTGCATTCATACACATACAATTGTTAAGAATGGGTACATTACAGTTTGTAATATAGTCATATCCACTGCTGCTTTTGTGTTGTTTTTTTAAAGATTGTTTTTCTTTTCAAAAACCAACTTGTGTACATGTAGACATTCTACTGTAATCAACTAATGGTTTAATGATATTTTGTTAAATAATCATTCTTTTTTTTCATATGATTACAAAAATTGCCTTTGACGATAACTTACTTTCCCTCTTTTATTCCCCCCCCCCCCCTCTATTTCCTGCCGTTGTATGTGAACTCCTACAGACCCTTCAGGACCAGATAAAGGAATTATGTGGTTTCTGGATTTATACATTTCAAAATGTTTTGGGATAATGGCCATGTTAGTTTTGAAATTGTTCAGGGCAAAAAAAAAAATTATAGTTCTTCAGTTGGCCATTGTAATATTTTTAATCAACTTTTTTTTAAACTAATGTGTTAAATTTGATTGAAGTAATTGGGGTGGTTTTTAAGTTTCACAGCCTATATGCTGTGATTTATTGTCTATTTTAACAGCTATGCTTTGAATAAAGTATTGTAGTTTGTTGTGCCATCATGAAGTGTCAGTTGGTGTTCTACAAAGCTGGTCTTCCCTTCAACATGCCTCTGCAATGAACTGGGGTTCTGGGTTGCACTCGGTGTCCCCATGCCAAGCTGAGGCAGCGCTAGTCACCTCCCCCACTGTTGCTGTATCACACCAAGTTGCAGTTCACATAATTATGTAGAAACTTGCTCTGTCATCACTTCATGCCACAGAGACTACCAGATAGTCCCTGTCACTGAGGCACAGAATGGAAATGAGGATGTGATCTTTGATGCCAAGAAGCCCGTTTCTAGTCTTGAAGTGCTCCGTCTCATAATTCTACAGAGGAGTTGCAACAAGACACCATCAGACACTACACTAATTAAACGACCCTTAATTAGAGTGCACAGAAGTCATTATAAAAAACGTGTATCTCTACTTTCACATGATCTCCATCTGGCTCATAACTTGTTAAACGTATGCCAAACCAAGGCAAATTCAGATTTAGAAGCAGATATGATTAGAACTGATGGCAAAGAGTTGCTTTGCTGCAATTTCTTGGCAAACGGATTATTCAGGTATACACATTTTAACACTTGATTTGTTGTTTAATGAGCCTACTCATCGCACCCCAATATATGCTACACCTTCATCAGGCCGACTAACGCCGTGCAATACCTCCAACAGGCGACAGCCCAGTCTGCACAGAGTGACCTTCCTTAACCCCTACATCCGAGCTAGCATGAGTCAACCATACACGCCATTTTGAAAATGATGCAAAATCGTCTGGTGATTCACAGCGCTGAAGGCTTGTTCAGGAGGCGCAGAGATTCAAAGCGCTGCATGTGATTCACTCCTGAACGGCAATTTTGGGGCGTGATTCACTCAGCGCTGAGCAGCGCTGTGAATCACCAATCCGACGTGATTCAGATAATTTTGCATCACATTCAAAATGGCGTCTTCGATCCCGCACTGGCCGTCGATGCGTAAAATAATCCTCAGAAATAATATCATTTTGGGACGAACGGGCTTTATTTGCCCCAAGCGCTCTGTATGTGCGAGTAATGGCAAGTAAGGATGACACAGTAGTGGACTTTATTCATGCAGAATACATTATTTAAACGTGCATAAACGATGTCTGTGGCAAAGAAAACACTTTCTTCGTGTCTATCAACACAACATGGGGCGCAGAAGATTTACCTCCCCTTTAACAAGTGAAACGCGCTGCACTACATCTTAGGTGTTCAGACTTGACTTGACTTGACTTGACTTTTACGACGTTTGAGGCCTTTTGTAAGGCCTGTTCGCCGTTTCATGTGATAAAAATAACTTTGCTGCAATGCGTGGCGGGCTAGCTACTAGATCAAGTCTATTGCATATTTTGGCATTCCGGGGCGTAGAGGGTGTGGAGATCTTTCCAGTGTTCGTCGAGTGCAACTTTAAAGTCATGGACTGAGGCAGCTGTGACAACTGCATTTGGTAGGCTATTCCAGGTTTTGATGATGCGCTGTGAGAAGAAGTTCTTCCTGATGTTCAGCCGAAAGCTGTCTTTATGGAGTTTCAGCGAGTTACCACGTAGATCAGTGTTGCTGGACAGTTTGAAAGTTGGTTTCTGCACATCGTAGTAACCATGTAGGTATTTGTACACCTCTATCATATCTCCTCTCTTGCGTCTGTGCTCCAGGGTTGGGAGTTTTAGTGTTCCAAGTCTCTCTGGGTACGTCTTGTTTCTGAGTGATGACAGAAGTTTGGTTGCCCTGCGCTGAACGTCCTCGATGTCACTGCATAGCGTTTTCATGTGTGGTTGCCAGTCACAGTGGCCGTACTCCAATCTGGGTCTCACCAAACTCTTGTACAGCTGAACGAAGGTCTGCTCTGTCAAGTAGTCGAAAGACCGGCGGATGACTCCAACGACACGGTTTGCCTTCGATGTTGCATGTGCTACTGGGTACTGTTTTTTACCGCAAAGCCCCGCAAAGCCCCGCAAGGCCCCGCAAAGCCCCGCAAGGCCCCGCAAAGCCCCGCAAGGCCCCGCAAAGCCCCCCCCCCCCCCCCCCCCCCCCCATTTTTTTGTTGTTGTATTAGTGAGGGGTGGTCAGTCCGTTCCACAAGAGACTGAGAAAGGATTTTTGAGAACAACTAACTATAGTCAGCAGCAATGGAGAGCTCACCCGATCTATGAATACTGGTCAGAAAACTGCGATCCTCGCATGCTCCCTAGAAGTTCACCAATTGCATTCTTAGTTTTTTCTTAAACTCAATCCCTGTTTGGTGTTTGGTGTTCCGTGGATTCCTGGTGAGTGTATATTTTGCTTTTCTTTATGCATTAGTTTTTCCTCACTGGACTTGTGCTTTTCAGTTTGTAAATTCATGAAATATTAATAATGAACACAAATGATAACACTATTAACAGTAACAGAGGTGACTTTTGTTTTTCAGAGAGAGATAACATATAGGCTATCTTATGTATGTATGTATGTAAGTCATTTATAGAGCGCCTGAATTCAGCACTTCTGCTGCTCTTCGGCGCTTTACACAACAGCATATTGTCGTTTCAGTCTCGGAAGAGGAATAAGGTCTTTAGGCCTCTTTTGAAGCTGGACAGAGATGGGGCAGCTCTGAGTGGTTTTGGTTGTAGTTGACATAATGATGACAAAAATGCAACATACGTAACTTGGGTTACAGAGATATAACACACGATATATGTCACATTTGTTAGACGAATCGTATCATATATAATAAATATACGTAATACGTAATGAGTATACGAACTGTGAGATTGTTAGTCAGTCTGTATGTTGGTTAGGATGTTTGTCAAATTATAATACCATAATGACAGTAGTCACACAAAAATAAACCACAAACAAACAGAAATAACTTAGTTTATGTCATTTCGTAAATGTTATAAACGTAAAACTATCATATGCGCGTTTTTAAGATCATTGTGAACATTGCAGATGTGTTGGTGAGTGTGTTGGTGAGTTGGTGCTGCTTACTGTACGTCATGCACAAAGGCCAACGACCCCGACACCCATGCGTGCAGTGTAAGGTGGCTTGTCGCGACACAACAGGTCCAAGCTCAATCGGCTGCGATGTGTGTGAGCGATGGGTGCACAGGTAAGTTGACCTACCTTTCCATAACAAATCTTCATTTAAAAATGGTTTGATGTTGTTTTTTTAAGCAGTTCAATGCTTATAAATTTAATGTTCCATCTGAAAATGTAATTTTTGAATTGACTCGACTTCACTCACTCTCTCTCACACTCACATACACACACACACACACACACACACACACACACACACACACACACACACACACACACACACACACACACACACGTACACACACACCGGTACACGTACACAGTTTTAAATGGTACTATGATTTCTCTTCTAGGCGATGCGTTCCATTGCCCCCTGACCTCTTCGCCCAGTGGAATGAGGATGCGCATTAAAGGACGGGGACTTCGACGTCAATGCTTCATTGAAGAGGCTACAATTTTTAATGTGGCATTTCAGAGCAGTTTAAAATAGACGGCCAAAGACCCATTTGCATGTTTATATATAGGTTCGTGACAAGCCATCCTCAATGACTTTCAGTAACCATGGTTTATGATTACTATAATCAAGATTGATGTCAGTCATGTCTTTCATAAATTGATGTCGAAGTTTATGATCATCATACGGGTGTGTATATAATAATAATAATAATAATAATAATAATAATAATAATAATAATAATAATAATAATAATAATAATAATAATAATAATAATACGATAACTTATAAAGCGCACATATCTCACCACTTAGGCGACTCAAGGCGCTCACACACACATTTACACCCATAAACAAAAGAAAACGATACACACCCTAATACAAAACATATTAAAGGTGCCAACATGCACACAACAATCACACATAACATATGTTAATAATTACAATAAATACCAGCATACATGGCTATTACTCATGCGTGTGTGTGTGCGTGTGTGTGTGCGTGTGTGTGTGTGTGTGTGCGCGCGCATTTGTGTATGTGTGTGTGTTTTGGAAACGTGCTACTTAATTCATGTTTTATACTCCCCTCTTGTTAAAAGGGCTTGTGCAGCTTATATGACAATAAAATCACTTTGACTTTGACGTGCACAGAGAGTCTCTGGAAGTAATTGGGGGTAAATTGCCAATGGGTTCGTCAGTGTTCTAATATAGCAGTAAACAGCAGCCACACATTTCAATCGAGAAACGTGACATACATACATACATACATACATACATACACCATCTCCCTCCCACCCCCCACCCCCCCAAACCAACTTTCTCACAGTCTCTCTAAGAGACTAGGAGAACAAAAACAAAGGGGCTTTGCGGGGCCTTACGGGGCTTTGCGGGGCTTTTCGGGGCCTTGCGGGGCTTTTCGGGGCCTTGCGGGGCCTTGCGGGGCTTTGCGGTAAAAAACAGTACCGTGTGCTACTTGATCCTTGAAGGATAGTGTGCTGTCGATCATCACTCCGAGGTCCTTTTCTGCACCACTCTCCGAAAGCTGCAGTCTCTGGGGGTTTCCATCAGCATCTTTACTGCTCATGAAGTATGTCGCTTGTGACTTTTTGGACCCCATCTTCACAACACTGCATTTCTGTGGGTGGAACTTTAGAAGCCACTCTTCAGACCAGATCTGTAGCTTGTCAAGGTCAGTTTGTAAGTCCTGCGGTCCCCCCTCAACGTCACTCCTGGTGTACAGTTTGGTATCGTCTGCAAACATTTTGACAGGGCACTTTGTGATGGTGGGAAGATCATTAATGAAGAGGACGAAAATTATCGGCCCGATTACAGATCCTTGTGGAATCCCGCTGGTCACCTGCGCCTCCTGCGACTGTGTGCCGTTCACGACGACTTTCTGCTTCCTGTCTGTTAAAAAGTTTTCCAGCCACTTCAGGATCTTACCTCTGATGCCAAAAGCTGCCGTTTTCTTCAGTAGACGTCGATAGGGCACAGAATCGAACGCTTTTTGGTAGTCCATGTAGACAATATCCACCCCTCCGCCTTCGTCGAGAATGCTTGTCCATGTCTCCAATACCTCCAGAAGTTGCGTGACGCACGACCTCCTCGGGACAAAACCATGCTGTTCTTTGCTGATAAGCAAGTTGCGCTGTAGATGGCTCATTATTTTGTCTCTCACCAGCTTTTCCATAACCTTGCAGAGGATGCACGTCAAGCTTACAGGCCGATAGTTGCTGGATGTTGTCTTACTTCCCTTTTCGTGGATGGGGGTGACTAGGGTTTGTTTCCACTCATCTGGTAGTTTCCCCATATCAAGTGAGAGCCTGAAAAGGTGAGCGATAGGGTCGGCCAACTCCTCTGCAGCCTCGGACAGGATGTATGGTGTGATACCATCAGGACCCGGTGCTTTACTGGTGTATAGGCCCTTAAGTTGCTTCTTCACTTCGTCGCTAGCAATATCCAAGTCTGTCAGCTCTTCCGTGAAACTGTATTCTGGTGGTCTGGGTAGTGGGCCGTCATCCACGGTTGTAAAAACACTTTGAAAGAACTGGTTCAGGACCTCAGCCTTCTCTTCGTCATTTATGATCTTAGAGCCGTCCTCTTTCCTCAGGTCTGCCACTCCCGCGTGTGACTTGGTCTTGGACTTTACATAGTTCCAGAAGGCCTTGGAATCAGTCTTTGCTTCCATCGCCACTTTGGCCTCCAGGTCTCTCTGTGCTTTGCGGCATGCTTTTCTGGTCTGGTTTCTTGCTTTGAAGTACACAAGGTAATCTTGTCCCTCTCTAGTTTCCTGCCATCTGCGGAATAGCTTGTGTTTCTTTCTTACTGATGCCAGGGTCCCTCTGACCATCCACACTTTTCCTCTTCTCGTCGAGCAGCGGTTCAATGGTGTTGATTTCTTTGCTGCCAAATTTATTGCATCCTTGATCTTCTGCCATGTGTCATTGACTGTCAGGTCTTTCAGTTCCTGCTCCCCCCTAACTTGCCTCAGTTCAGGAGAGGCAATTAAGAGCACTCAATTGTCAACATGAAGCGCTCATGCACCACGTTGTACTCCTGAACAAGCCTCGAGTGAATCACTCCCCTAAATTGCTGTTCAGGAGTGAATCACATGCTGCGCTGAGCAGCGCTTTGCAGCGCTGGGCCTCCTGAACAAGCCTCAGATGTAACCAAAAATATTGGGTCTTTGATGTAACTTGAAAATAAGAAAAAAAGGTCCGAGAGGCCGAAAACACCGCGGTGATCCTGGGGGACCCAAACCGCTGTTCATGGCGGAAAGGTTGTCATCCCGTATCAGAATCACCCAAAAGACATGAAAAACAGCGAAAATTGTTAGGGCGGTAGAAACTGCGGTCTTCTGTCGTTGGCGCCGAAATAAATGTATGATTCGCTCACATGCTTGTGTAGGGAGCAAGGGAGGTTACTCTCCGCAGACTTGGCCCCCCCCAAGTCCAATCCCAACCTCTCCGTGGTGGGGGGGAGACAGGGAGAGGTGACTCCGGCTGGACTCGCCTCTCCTTGACCAACTGGGACCCTGGCAAACGTGTTCCCCTACGTAGTGGGGCAGCGTGTTGGCCGTGCGCTGCTTCCCGTGTCGGGGGAGGAAGGGATCCTGGTGGTTGAGGGGAGCTGCTGCTGCGGCAGCAGTCGACCCAACACACCACTTCGGCCCGGACTTCCCCTAGACGGGTGGTCAGATGGACCCGGTCTGACCAATCGGCTGGTCGCGTCTGCCGGAGGTGTCACCATTCTTGTAGGGACTAGGCCCCTCCTTCCCCTTTCTCTCCCTCCCCATCCCTATTGTTAACTTTCTTAGTATAGATTTAATTTGCTGGTGACTTCGAAGGCGGCGGCTTATGGGTCAATCGTGTAATGTGAAGTAGTGGGAGTGCCTCACCTTGCATGAGTATATCCCCGGCATAGCCCTGGCACGGCGACGCGCTGGTCATCCGCGCGGACCGTGTCCCCTTGTTGGACTCCGTGGTGGGTGGGGAGTGCCGGGGATGAACTTATTATCATTAAATCATGGAAATCAACAAACGAAAAAATCACCCTTCGAAACGACAGCGAGAGTTCTCCTCCAGTTCGGAGAGCCTGTCGGACTCTAGTATCCACCTTGATGATGACAGTTGGCCTCGTTTTTTGCTTGTTCGTTCGGTTGAGCAGAACAACCCTATAAGCAAAATGTCTCCATTCGCCATTGCAAAAGCCATTCAGGGCATTGCTGGTGACCCTAAGCAGGTGAAGAAGCTAAGGAGTGGAGACCTTCTTGTGGAAGTAACCAAGAAGGTCCACGCTATGAACCTGCTGAAGGCTTCTACCTTTGCTAACGTGAAAGTGAAAGTCGAGCCTCATACAAGTCTCAATTCCTGCAAAGGAATCATTCGATGCCGTGACCTTGCTGAACTTACTGAAGACCACATTCTGGAAGGCCTGTCGGACCAGGGAGTGAGGGGTGTCCGAAAGTTGACTGCCAGGCGTGATGGTGTGGTCAAGCCCACCAGCACGATCCTGTTGACTTTTGGTACCCCCACTCTTCCTTCCTTCGTGAAGGCTGGCTACCTTCGTGTTGCAGTTGATCCATTCATCCCAAACCCACTGCGCTGCTTCAAGTGTCAGCAGTTTGGTCATCACCAAGACTCTTGCAGTCGCGCGGCCCGCTGTGGGCGATGCGGCGGTGATGACCATACTGACGATGGCTGCCAAAATACCCCGAAGTGTGCCAACTGCTCTGGCTCTCACCCGTCTTTCTCTCGCGATTGTCCCAAGTGGCAGCGCGAGAGGGAGATTCAGAGGGTGAGAGTCACTAAGGGCATTTCATTTCCAGAGGCGCGACGACTTGTGGAGGCTTCGACGAGGCCTCCATCTGGCCCATCGTATGCATCTGCAGTGAAGTCGGCCAAGTCTGTGGCTTGCCAGACGACGGTCACATGGCTGAAGGGTGACAAACCGAAGGCTGTGTCTGAGTCGGTGTCTGCTGCTGTCCAGACGACTTCTGGCGAGACGCTCAGGAAGGTCTCGAAACCACCTGAGGCGCCTCGGCTGCCGACCAAGGCAGCTCAGAGGTCGGAGAAGCGAGCTCCGATGAAAGACAGGCTTTCGAAGGGGGAGCGAGACCCTGTGCAGCAGCACAATCGATTTAGTGCGCTGCAGGCCTCTGAGAACATGGAGACGGGAGATCCCGTTTCTCAGGTTTCTCAGAGCCACGTCCACTCCCCTAGAAAGAAATGAATACACTTGTTCAGTGGAATTGTCGAGGTTTGAGGGCGAATTTTGAGGAGATTTTACTCCTCATATCATTACTTAATCCCCTTGTTCTTTGTTTACAAGAGACACTAGTAAAATCGCGGGATAAAGTCTCTGTGCGTGGTTTTACTACTTTTTCGTCTTCTTCTTCGGACAGAGCTGTGGGTGGGGTGTGTGTTCTGGTGGGAAACGTTCCTCACGGTCTTGTCTCCCTGTCCACTCCACTGCAGGCAGTGGCTGTGCGGGTGACTCTCCATAGACCTATCACCATATGTTCCATTTATGTCCCCCCCAGCTCCTCTTTATGTCGTTCCGATTTAGAAGACTTGATTAAACAGTTACCACCACCTTTTCTATTACTTGGGGATTTTAATGGCCATAACCCCTTGTGGGGCGGTCATCTTACTGATGCTCGAGGCAAACTGTTAGAAAAGTTTATCTGTGATAATGACTTATATCTTTTTAATACTAAGCAGCCTACTTATCTTCATCCAGCTTCTGGATCATTTACCGCCATCGACCTCAGTCTTTGTTCCCCCTCTCTGGCCTTGGACTTTTCCTGGCAGGTGCGGGAGGACTCGCATGGGAGTGATCACTTTCCAGTCGTGCTGACAACTGCCGGACCCTCTGCTGCTCAGAGGCCGTCGCGGTGGAAACTCCAGGCAGCCGACTGGAATCTCTTTCGGTCCCTCTGTGAAACTCGGCTTCGTGTTGAAGCCTTCGATGGCGGTGATGACCCTGTCTGCTCTTTTACTAGAGTATTAAACGAAATTGCCCACTTGTCCATCCCTCAGACCTCGACAGGACCACGGCGGGTGCATCGTCCCTGGTTTAACCAGGAGTGTCGAGATGCTCTCCGTCAGAGGAAAAAGGCTCTTCGACTCTTTCGAAGAAACCCATGCCCCGAGAATCTTCGCCGTGTCAGGGAACTTCGAGCCCTGGCTCGGCGCACCATCCGCGCTGCCAGGAGGCAGTCCTGGAGAGAGTACGTTGGTAAGCTCTCCTCCAGGACTCCCATTCGCAAGACGTGGGAGATGGTGCGGAAGATCTCGGGGAAGTTTGTTTCTTCTCCCGTCTCTCATCTGTCTGTTGATGGGAAGACTGTCGACTCGACACCTGAGATTGCGGATGCCCTAGCTGCCACCTTTTCCCGTAACTCGTCTATTTCTTTCTGTAATCCGTCGTTCCAACGGAACAAGGCGGAGCGGGAAAAGGTTACCCTTAGATTCGAGTCGGACGACTCTGAAGTTTATAATCTGCCTTTGTCTCTGCGGGAGCTTCTCGACTCGTTGAGAAACGCCCATGATACGTCTCCTGGTCCTGATGGCATTCCTTATCAGATGCTCAAGCATTTGCCTCAGCCATCACTCCAGTTATTACTTGAGATTTTTAATACTATTTGGTCTTCGGGTTCTTTCCCTCCTTCGTGGCGAGAGTCTATTGTCGTTCCGGTTCTCAAACCGGGTAAAGATCCCAAAGACCCTGTAAATTACCGTCCAATATCCCTCACAAGTTGCGTCTGTAAGACCTTAGAGCGAATGATTAACGTCCGGCTCGTCTGGTTCCTGGAGAAGCATGGGGTCCTCAGTGCCGTCCAGTGCGGCTTCAGGAAGCGGCGCAGTACGGCTGATCATCTCGTCCGTCTTGAGAGCATTGTGCGGGACGCTTTTTTGCGTCAGGAACATTGTGTGGGAGTGTTTTTTGACCTCGAGAAGGCCTACGACACTACGTGGAGATATGGCATCTTGTCCGATCTCCACGCCATGGGTCTTCGAGGTCGACTCCCACACTTCATTAGTAATTTCCTGCGTGATCGGTCATTTCGAGTCCGTGTTGGCTCAAATTTATCACAGCCTTATCCTCAGGAAATGGGTGTCCCTCAGGGCAGCATTCTGAGTGTGACACTTTTTAGTGTAAAAATTAACAGCATTGTCAAATGTCTTCCTCCCGGCGTTCCCTCTTTTTTATACGTAGATGATTTTTTAATTGTTTGCCATGCCAAGAGCATGGATCTTATAGAGAGACAGTTGCAACTGTCTCTCAATCGTCTGGTGGATTGGTCGGGTTTGAACGGTTTTAAATTTTCGTCATCAAAAACTGTGTGCATGCATTTTTGTGCATGTCGCAGATTACACCCCGATCCCGTTTTGTTTCTAGATGCATTCCCTTTGCCTGTCGTGAAGGAAACCAAGTTTCTTGGAATCCTCTTCGACACACGTTTAACCTTTATACCGCATCTTAAATATTTACGTGTGAAGTGTACCAGGGCACTCAACCTACTTCGTGTAGTTGCTCACTCCCGCTGGGGAGGTGGTAGCAGTGTTTTATTACTACTGTATCGTGCCTTGGTGCGCTCCAAATTAGATTACGGTTGTTTTGTGTATGGGTCAGCTCGCAAGTCGTACTTGTCGATGCTCGACCCAATACACCATCAGGGTTTAAGATCTGTCCTCGGTGCCTTCCGCACCTCTCCTGTGGAAAGTTTATATGCGGAAGCGCGCGAGCCTCCACTTTATTTGCGTAGGCGCAAGCTTGCCTTGCAATACATCCTTCGTGTGGGTTCTGACCCGACAAATCCTTCTTATCACTGTGTTGTGTGGCCGAAGTTTCCGCATATTTACGCGGCCAAGCCCAGCTGTATCCCCCCGTTGGGGATACGAGTTGAGGAGGATATCGCGGCGGCAAACGTTCGGTTGGACAAAATTTTTACATACCCTTTATATTTGTCACCACCGTGGCTCCTGCCTGAGCCTGTTGTTTTATTCAATTTAGCGAGATTTTTCAAGAGTGCTGCCCTCTCTCACACGTACAAGGGTGCATTCCGGGAAATTTTATCGAATTATGCACATTTTTACCGATTGTATACAGATGGTTCGAAGGACGGGGATCGTGTGGCGGCAGCTGTTGTCGCCCACGACTCCGTCTTTCGGTTTCGCCTTCCGGATGGGACTTCGATCTACTCCGCCGAACTTAGTGCACTTGAGGCCGCTCTTGGCGTAGTCCAGAGCAAGAGACTGCTGCGAGCTCTTGTGGTCTCTGACTCGCTTTCAGCCTTACAGGCTCTGCGGGGTAGGGAGATTTCCCACCCTTATCTGTTTGGTATTTTTATCCGTCTGTGTCGACTACAGTGTGGGGGTACTGAGGTCGTCTTCTGCTGGGTCCCTAGCCATATGGGCATCCCGGGGAACGAGAGAGCAGATCAGGCTGCCAAGTCTGCTCTCTCCCTTCCTGTGTCCCCGGGCAGGGTCCCGGCTGGCGACCTGGTACCCCGTATTAATAAATTTATTTCTAACCTGTGTCAGGCCGACTGGGACGGCAGGGCACGTAACAAACTTCATGAAGTATCTTCAGTGTGGGGTGAGCGACTCTCCCCTACATCGCTCACGAGAAGAGAGGAAGTTGTGCTCTGCCGTTCTCGGATCGGCCATTCTGTTTTGACCCACTCCTATTTGTTGCGGTCGGAGCCTCCACCGGAGTGCCGCAACTGCCAGTGCAGGCTTACCATGCGGCACGTTCTGGTGGAGTGCCCTCGGCTTGCTCATCTACGGAGTGGGTCGAGCAATTTGTCTGACATTTTTAAAGATCCCCTTGCTGTGATAAAATTTTTAATAGATTCTGAGTATTATTCTCGTATATGTTGTATTATATCTTAATTGTTTTTGATATTTCCCCTACTTACCTCTTCTGTGGTAATTTTTTAATTGTACATTTTTATTCAGTGAATGTTTGTTGTGGCCTTGAAACCTGATGAGCCCTGCCTTTGCTGGCTGTTGGGCTGTGGGATTAGATTTTACTGATTCTATATCACTAGTTGAGTGAATTGTACTTTTCTCCGTTATTGTAAAGAGTTATATTACCATGGTAGAAGTGTTTTTAACGTTGTGGCCTTATATAGCCTACAAGGCTGATAGGCCCTTAAACTCCATCCATCCATCCATCCATCCGCAGACTTGGCTGTCGACTTCCTTTTGGTGGTAGTGCGTGTAGCGTGGAAAATAGTAACCCGTGGAAAACAGTGACGGAAGTCATCGCAGAGTTATCTGCGAGGGACGTGCTTTATGCAATTTACCGCTCCTGCACCTGTTCTTCGCATGGAATATATTCCGACAAACGACGCATTAGTTGCTTTACGAGGTTTTTGGTGCATTTGTGTAGTTTAACACATGATGTAGCGTTCAAAAAAGTTTTTCCCCGTGTAAAGCCGTCTCCCCTGCCGGAAATAATATGGGAGTCACCTCCCTGTAGTCTGTTTGTAGTCTGGTTTTATAAAACGCGACCGTTGACTGACTTGGCACGCCCGGGGAGTTATGCTAAGATCCGGCCGCGTTAATATATCTGCGTTTTGTGACAAACGTCTTGCTCGGCGGTACTGTACTCCATGCACCTTAACGGTGCGCGTGATTCGGGTGTAATCTTAAGCTAAACGACGTTCCGAATGTTTCCGACTTAGACCATTTCAGCAGCGCCAATAAACGTCGTTTAGCTTAAGATTACACCCGAATCACGCGCACCGTTAAGGTGCATGGAGTACAGTACCGCCGAGCAAGACGTTTGTCACAAAACGCAGATATATTTACGCGGCCGGATCTTAGCATAACTCCCCGGGCGTGCCAAGTCAGTCAGGCGGAGTGGCGGGTGCCGTCTCTTTTTAGAGTTGAATTTTCAGAAAATCCCTCGCAGATAACTCTGCTATGACTTCCGTCACTGTTTTCCACGGGTTACTATTTTCCACGCTACAGTGCGGCGTTGAAGGAATAGCACATGTTGGAGTGTGGCAGGGTTCGGAATCAAATACAGAGTGATGTGATATGACAAACGCGATTTTGATAATATTTGTGCATACATTTATTCAGTTGTTTGTGAAAGTCAAGCATGTAGAGCTGGGACAATGATTACAACATGACATCGCTGTAGACTATTCTAAAGAGAATAAACACACTAAAGTGAAATAGGTAATGCCAACACTTGGGCCTGTATCATTTACATAACACATATGTACATGCACAACGAATAGAACATTAACAAAGGAATCCGCCTCTAAACCACATATTTTGAATAAAAGTTTACGTTTGTCAGCAACATATGTAGAACCAATCAATAATGTATACATTCCTAATTCTATAACTGTATTTAGTCATTGTTAAATAATTTTAAATGTGACCTATAGAAATGGGGTCATCCATACAATGTCCTTTAAAAAAATACAAAATGCTAGAAATATACTGGAAGAGAAGGGCTCTTCTGCAGCCTGGTAATATTTTGATTTGAGTCCACTTCACATCACAGTTAGGTGCAGCATCACCTGTTCACTGCAGATATTTTTCTGTTTCACCACCAGACTCCACCAGTTCATTAAAAAAAAACTTAAGCTCCTGTACTCCTGTTTCAAATTACTCTGAAACGTTCATTTCACCTCGGACAAAGCAACAGCATTCGTGGCTCCTTCACCACTTTCACAACAGCAAGACCAGTAGTTAGGCCCTCTCACTTCTCCTCACCCCATCCCTTTCCTCCTCTTCTCCTTCTCCTATCTCTTTCTTCCTCTTCTCCTCACCCCATCCCTTTCCTCCTCTTCCTCCTTCTCCTATCTCTTTCCTCCTCTTCTCCTCACCCCATCCCTTTCCTCCTCTTCTCCTCACCCCATCCCTTTCCTCCTCTTCTCCTTCTCCTATCTCTTTCTTCCTCTTCTCCTCACCCCATCCCTTTCCTCCTCTTCTCCTTCTCCTATCTCTTTCTTCCTCTTCTCCTCACCCCATCCCTTTCCTCCTCTTCCTCCTTCTCCTATCTCTTTCTTCCTCTTCTCCTCACCCCATCCCTTTCCTCCTCTTCCTCCTTCTCCTATCTCTTTCTTCCTCTTCTCCTCACCCCATCCCTTTCCTCCTCTTCCTCCTTCTCCTATCTCTTTCTTCCTCTTCTCCTCACCCCATCCCTTTCTTCCTCTTCCTCCTCCTCCCATCTTTCCTCCTCTTCCTCCTTCTCCTCACCCCATCCCTTTCCTCCTCTTCTCCTCACCCCATCCCTTTCCTCCTCTTCCTCCTTCTCCTATCTCTTTCTTCCTCTTCTCCTCACCCCATCCCTTTCCTCCTCTTCTCCTCACTTTATCCTTTTCCTCCTCCTCCCATCTTTCCTCCTCCTCTTCTCCTCACCCCATCCCTTTCCTCCTCTTCTCCTCATCCCATCCCTTTCCCCTCCCTCCTCTTCTTCTGT
Organism: Theodoxus fluviatilis; assembly: GCA_034096865.1. Taxonomy (NCBI): domain Eukaryota; kingdom Metazoa; phylum Mollusca; class Gastropoda; order Cycloneritida; family Neritidae; genus Theodoxus; species Theodoxus fluviatilis. The sequence goes on from JAWQFJ010001248.1 coordinate 43,691, forward strand.
ACGCCCAACTGGTCCTCCTCTTTTTTGTTACTATCCACGTCTTCATAGTCAATATTGCACTTGATGAAAGTTATGTCAGCACCATCTTGCAGCATCCTGCTCATCTGCCCAAACACTCAGTTAAATGCTTGCTGTGAACTATTTTCAATTTTTTAGATTCATTTGTTTGAAGTGGGTTTTATTAGGTCAATTTTAACACTGACAAACCCAGAGAATGAAACCTCCATAAAGATTCATCAGGCCCTAGGAAAAAAATGAACAGATCTACCCATGCATTAATGTGACAGGACTTCTTGGTTGTCGCCAAACTAAAATCAAGCAACAGAGGCCCTATCCCCCACCCCCAACCCCTTCCCCTGACTAACTGTCATGCTAAACCAACCCATTAAAACACCAAGGCAGACCATGTGGCTGCCTCACTCTTCACCGCGGGAAGGCAAACATGTAGGGCAGGGTGCTGGGGGAAGGTATGGAGGGGTCAAAGCTGCTCATCTGCTGCAGGATGGCCGTCTTCACTGCATTCCTCCCCTCAGAGGAAGCAGGCCAGTGCAGTCCTGCCATAGAGCAGCTGGCGGAAGCAGCCATCGCAGGGGAGGTGGTGGAAGTGGTGGCAAGGGTTGAGGTGATGGTCTGGGGTGGGGTGGGTGCCTCGCTGCTCTTGGGTGGCTGCTGGCTACCCAGACTCTGACTTGACTTTGGGGGACGGCCAATGCCGCGGCAGAGAGGCAACCCTGCAGTCAGTCTTTCCACCAGACCACAATCCACACCCATGGTGGTCAGTACACCTGCTGACCCCAGCTGTCCCAGGGCGATGGCCTCCCAGCACTTGTTGGCGGCCGGGTTGCCAGGACTGGGGTGCATCAGACATGTGGTCCTGATGCTGGTGATTCCATATTGTCGAAGCACTTTCTGCACGCACCTGCAGGTATAAAGAAACAAAGAAATGACTACAGTAGTCGCCGCTTATAAAACACGCAGTAATAAAAACAGCCGTTTTTTTAAAACAGTTTGTCCTGTCCGGATTTACATCGTTACTGATGGACATGTTCAACACGCAAACGGTTAATAAAAATGCCGCTTTTTAAAAACACTATTGTTCGGTCCCAATGTGTTTTTAATAAGCGGCGACTACTGTATCTCCATCAGATGCTTAAAATTTACTAAAACTGTTAAGCATGAAGAGTTTATTCAATCTGATGTCATGGTGTCAGAGAAATATTCCAGGGCCCGTATTCACAACGGCGATTTATCTTTTTAACACTCGATTTATCCCCTAGCCCCGCGTTATCTTGATCGGTTAGATAAGGTACGCTCGTCAGAGGATTCTAGGTTGCGCTTTGCTATATATACTGGTTTCCAGCCAAGGGAGAGCGGAACAGGCAGTTGGAATCGTCTGAGTTTAGAGATAAATCGGAGTTAAAATAAATCGCCGATAAATCGCCGTTGTGAATACGGGCCCAGGATAATAAAAACAATAACAGTGATAAGTAGGCATCCATCAGTTCCAAAGGACCATGGATCCGTGCTGCTGGATCCCAGTCCCATCCCATCAACAGTGTCTGCTGTGGCTCAGAAGTCCATTGCAGGAAAGGCAGTCCAAACCACAGTGTTCACATCTGAGGGTCAAAGGTGATCTCTCCAACCAAAGTTGGGTCTTCCTCCAGAGGCACTTGTCTGCTCCACACGGCTTCTCTCAAGCTGTGAGGGGCCTCTCTGTACACTCTGTCTTCAGGCACTCCTGTCCAAGGTGGCTACCTCCCAGGTGTCCGCAATGATCCCCAGATCTGCAAGATCACACTTGCATATGTTTTTATAGCGTAGCTGCGGTCAACCGGTTGGCCTCTTTCCTTCTGTGAATTCTCTGTAGTGGAAATCTTTGGACATTCACCCATCTTCCATAAGGGACATGCCCCAACCAGCGCAGTCGCCTTTGCTTGGGAAGGGTATACATGGATGAGACTCCTGCTCATTCAAACACTGCACTGTTGGTTGAGTGGCCTCTCAAATAATAACTACACTGATAATAACCTTTATTATTTGTCTTCTCTTTCAGAGGAAATTTGGGAGGGAGGGAGTTTCACTCCCAGTCACTGCTGTGTATTGCCCAGTGACCAGTCTCACTCCTCAGTACGTGAGGCAAAGCAGGTGAAGCTACTTGCTCAAGAAACAGCTCTTAATACTTGCAGCTTTGAACACAGCACCTGCCAGCCACAAAGCAATTGCAGTGGTGTGCCTTGTCCACTGGACTAGAGCAATATAAATCAATGCTAAAATTACAGAAATCCACACATCTTTCTTTAAACTTTAAATGCAAACGTACAATCCTCTCTGAACTCAACATTAATAAAATTACAAAATTTCAACATAAACACATTAACATATTTATAATCCAAATTTCTCCCATCCCAGGGGTTGAACACGGCACTGCGCCTCGCACATAATCAAACTCCAAAGCTTGCTCGCCTAAATCCGCCTGTATCAATAGGCGAGTAGAGGTTGAGGAGCTTGGGGCTGCCAGGAGCTGGTGATCTCTGGAGTAAACAATGGAAGGTTAAAGAAGCTCCTGTTAATTTCTTTTATTTTTTTCAAAATGGTAAAAATACCTCAACAAGGAGCATGCAGATCATCAGAACACTTACTCATGAGCAAACTTTCCCACTCCCACGACAATCTCAGGCTTCATCAGGTAGATAACATCCATCAGAGCTGTCTCACAGGCCCCGTTGATCTGCCTCTGTGTGGAGGCTGGCAGTTCTGGTGGCGTGATGTTCTTGCCAGACTCTGCCATGAAGGCCAGAGGACACACGTTGTGCACAAAGCAGCTGGCAAAGAAGTTTCCTGGACGGCCACACAGCTTCTGGAAGAGTCCCCAGAATCTGGCCCCAGACACCTGAAAAGGAAATGGAGTTACAGGGTGAAGGTAATGGTTTGACATGGCATCTTTTTAACCCAGAGCAAAAGAAATCTGCTGAAAAAAACAACTGGGAATGTTTTCTGTATGACATCTGGAAATGGATATAAAGGTAAAAGTGTTGAATTTACTTGATGTTTTATCACCCAAAAGTGATAGAAATCAGCTGGAAAAAACGTGGATGTTTTTGGTATGTCATCTGACACAGGAAATACAGGTAAAAGTATTGAATTTACATGGTGCCTAATGACTCAGAAGTGATAGAAATCAGCTAAAAAGGAAGTAAAAGTATAAGGATTGCATTTACTTAGTGATCTCTCACCCCAAAGTGATAGAAATTTGATGAAAATATCCAGGGATGTCTTTGAGATGACCAAGACTAAGCCAAGTGACAATGTGGTGCAACAAACAGACAGTATGATGCAGTGATCAAGCAATCGTACTGAAGGTTGGGCAACCACAGAACAATACTCGGGAATAACTACCACTGCTTGCAACATATTGGCACTGCTTTTATGGCAACCAGGAATAGGGCATCTAAGACAGAAATGCCCAAGTCTGTTCACATGAACACTGCAAAGGGCTAGAGCTACATAGTTACTCGGGTTGTTGTGCTTTTTAGGCTACTCCAGTAGCTAAGCCTGGTGGATGGTGGTGGACGGTGTATAATGACCAACAGCCTTTTTAGGCTATGTAAACCATGAGAATCACTGGAATCATTTCGAGTAAATGCAAATCAAATCACTATGTCCCTAGTTATTTGCCTCTTACAAATCATGTGGGGAGATGTGGTTGGTCAATTCTTATCATCCCCAACCCATAGCTCAGACTGCGGTGGACCCAAGCAGGCAAAGACCAAAGAGGCAACATGGGGAGCCTACAGTGGAGCGTCCTTTCAGAAAGAATACACTTAGCTGTTTGATGCCTCCCTTGTTTGGTGGAAGCCTCTAGTTTCAAAGCCCTTTAGGTTTACTTTTGTATCATTTGGAAAGGTAAGGAAAAGCTTTAAACAGGAGTCTCTCTCTCTCTCTCTCTCTCTCTCTCTCTCTCTCTCTCTCTCTCTCTCTCTCTCTCTCTCTCTCTCCCTCCCTCCCTCCCTCCCTCCCTCCCTCCCTCCCTCTCTCTCTCTCTCTCTCTCTCTCTCTCTCTCTCTCTCTCTCTCTCTCTCTCTCTCAATGCCACAGGCGGTTATGGTAACCCATCTGACCCTACTTTTCATTGTCCACCCTAAACTTTTTTCCTCAAAGTAAACAAAACAAACAAATGTATAAATACATAAATAAACAAATGAACAAATACATAAATGAATGAATAGATAACTAAATAAAATTAACAAATAAACAAACAAATAAATAGACAGACAGACAGACAGACAGACAGACAGACAGACAGACAGACAGACAGACAGACAGACAGACAGACACACAGACAGACAGACAGACAGATAGATAGATGGAGAGATGAGATGAGATTAATAAATAAATAAATAAATAAATAAATAAATAAATAAATAAATAAATAAATGAATGAATGAATGAATGAACGAATGAATAAATAAATAAATAGAATAAATAAATAAATAAATAAATAATCAACATTTGACAGTAAACAACAAACTGCGAGCTGCCTTATCTTCCCTGCCCTATGAACACTCAAGGAATCCACAATTTAAGCTTTTTTCATGTGTTTTCAGTGAAATAAATAAAAATGTTTGTGTTCATTGTGGCCTCTTCTAAATAAAAAATAATAGAATTTCTTTTTAAGTTCAGGCCGACCTACTGACCCCTTCATTATTATTTATTTTGTCATGTTACTGAAACCACAACTTATTTTTGTACGGCATATATTTTTATCGTGCTTTCAGATGGTGGATTTAGCTCTACAAAATGCTGCCTTCACCCACCTCAAATACAAAATATACATGTTGGATGCACAACACTCTATTTACTATTGTGGTGGGCCAAAGGCCTGTGCAATGAACTAATATGTGACCAGCCACGACAAAACCAGTGCTAAGTCCATTTTTGGACAAAATGGGGTTTTAATACTTTTGAATTCTGCATTCATTTCTGTTTGTTTTGATATGAGAATGAACAGTGTGAGTTAATTAGAATAGGAGTTACAGGCATTTCAAGTTGGGTACTGAAGCAGCTGTCATTTTGAAAAAACGGTCTCAGAAGATTTACCCTCTTCAGACATTAAACACCTTAGCAACGGTATTTCAAACTCCGTTTCCAAAAATAGCTGACCTTATTTTTCTTCGACATGCACAGAGCGGGAACGCCGAGAGAGCGGCCTTTCTAACGGTATATAACATGAAGGGGTTCTGCAAGGGTTTAGGTGTGTTTATTGCGGCTAAAATGAGGCAATTAACGCTAATTACAGGGAGCTTTTGAAACAATACATAACACAAAAGTCTTTATTTTACCATCAAAATATAATTCTTCAAAATGTTTCCTTTACTGGCATGATAGTTTGAACCATGTAGAATCTATTTTCATCAAAAAGTAAAAATCACCCAGAGTGACCCTCCCTGCCTTTTTTCAGTCGTAGCGCAAAATAGTGCCGCGCGACTTAGCACTGGTTTTGTCGTGGCTGGTCACATATGTTCCTTGTGTGTTGTTCCTCCCCTCACCTCGGAGCGCTTGCAATCCAGGCCAAGGATGGGGCGCTTGGGATGTTCTCGCAGAGGCTTCAGCACCTGGCCCTGGATTCCCAGCCAGTCCTGCACCACACTTTTCTCCCCAAATGGCACCTGCAATCAGTCACCATGGCAACATTGTACAATACAAGACTACTTGGTCTCATTCTGGTGACTACATGTGAAACTACAATAAGAGGAAAAACAGAATTTTGTCCTGTATCGATTTCATACAGCACGTTTACAAGTCAAAATATGATAAATGAACATATAGGTATCCATCAATACTGCAGAAAATGCATTAGTGAATATGAAGCTATGATACTGAACGATGATCTGTAAAATGAATGTTAAGCATAACATATTTAGCAATTTACCCTCCATAGTATTCTGTCTGGGAAAAGTCTTTGTCGTCACTCATTCAGTCATCAGCAGAGACATAAAATAAATCTGAGAGCAAATACAGTGCTAACATCTAATGTCATTTTAATCCTAAAACATCACTCCATCCAGTGCATTGAGTTGACTTGCAATGCAAATCAGAAGTACAATGTGGACCCACAAAGAGTTTCTTTACTAAATAAAACTCTCAAGTCTCTGTAGGGCCTTTCTCCACTCTGACTGGTATCCCAGTTCCATCCAGTCTCTGTAGGGCCTTTCTCCACTCTGACTGGTATCCCAGTTCCACCCAGTCTCTGTAGGGCCTTTCTCCACTCTGACTGGTATCCCAGTTCCACCCAGTCTCTGTAGGGCCTTTCTCCACTCTGACTGGTATCCCAGTTCCACCCAGTCTCTGTAGGGCCTTTCTCCACTCTGACTGGTATCCCAGTTCCACCCAGTCTCTATAGGGCCTTTCTCCACTCTTTGACTGGTATCCCAGTTCCATCCAGTCCCTGTAGTGCCTTTCTCCACTCTTTGACTGGTATCCCAGTTCCACCCAGTCTCTGTAGGGCCTTTCTCCACTCTTTGACTGGTATCCCAGTTCCACCCAGTCTCTGTAGGGCCTTTCTCCACTCTGACTGGTATCCCAGTTCCACCCAGTCTCTGTAGGGCCTTTCTCCACTCTGACTGGTATCCCAGTTCCACCCAGTCTCTATAGGGCCTTTCTCCACTCTTTGACTGGTATCCCAGTTCCATCCAGTCCCTGTAGTGCCTTTCTCCACTCTTTGACTGGTATCCCAGTTCCACCCAGTCTCTGTAGGGCCTTTCTCCACTCTTTGACTGGTATCCCAGTTCCACCCAGTCTCTGTAGGGCCTTTCTCCACTCTGACTGGTATCCCAGTTCCACCCAGTCTCTGTAGGGCCTTTCTCCACTCTTTGACTGGTATCCCAGTTCCACCCAGTCTCTGCCCACCTTAGGTTGTCTCTTACGTTCCTGCAGTGAAGATGGACAGTTTAATTGCCTGTTTTGCAAAGAAGCTACAAAAAGTAGCCTAAGATGGGTGGAGAAAGGCACTAGAGAGACTTAAGTTAAAAGATAAAAGCCAATAGTTACAGAGAGGGAAGTACCCTTACCCCATTCTGCACCATTCCATAAGGACCAGGGTTCATCCCGATGAAGAGAATTTTCCGACAGCTGTTTCCATACCTGAGCACGAAGTCCCTGTGTGGGTCAAAAGCATACTCAAGGCAGTTGTACACACAGTTCACCAGGGGTGGAAGACTCAGAGACAGGAGGTTCTGACACAGCCTCTTTTCCACCAACAGATACCTCTCTGCAACGGAGAAAATCTTCTCCTCTGGGCCTGGAGAAAAGATGTAGATGCCCTGGTTCAGACAAAATTCTCTCAGGAGCACTTGAGGCTCATTGTCCATGCGGAAGGATTCTGATCTGGATTCTTTCTCCTGGAGCCTCTGGAACTCTGCCAGCTGAGCCAGACTGTGGGACTGGGGCACTGAAAGCAGCGGACTTTGGTGCCGGTCCCCGTCATCTGCATGCTTCCGCTTCAAGGACTGCTTGGGTGACTTGGAACCTTTAAAGTGCGAGTCCACTGTGGTTTCACTTGAGGGATCCATACCTTTCTCACCCATGCCCTGCTGGCAAGAAAGAAACACTAGGAATCAACTTTACTCGAAACAAATCAAATGTGACTATTTACTTGATGACATGGGATGGAACATTAAGCACATCACTGCGCAACCTAAAACTCACAGATCACTTAAGTAAACAGACAATCCTCATCTCAGTGCTGTTCTTCGATATGCAAGGGGTCTTTAAACACTTGTCATGGTGTGGATAATATAATTTTAACACTCATCGGATGGGTGATGAGTAAGTGACAACACTGCATTTAGTGTTCAAAAATTGAGTTGGATAATATGCAGCATCTTTCAATGTCAGTGGTTAGCTCTTCTGCTTTACATCTCATTACGTTAGTCTGCAACACTCCTGTTGTAATTAAGTTTGCGCCCTATTGTGTTTATAGTTGCATCACTCTTGCGTTTACAAAGTCGTAACACTGCAGTCCGAAGCCGAGATCTGCCGTCTATGCGAGTGCTGTTATGGTAAACAATCAAGGCCGACCGACTCGATCTCTGCCACTGACTGAGAAATGAGGTTGATTTGCAATATGAACCAACATGCAATTGTTCGAGCAAACAATTCCAGCTGAAATGAGTCAATAGTGAAGTTTAAAGCGTTCTCACAGTGGGGCCGAGGGTTCTTATCAAAATTAATACGCATCATCACTCATAATAATATTCGGCATATATCAATCACTGCCGCATGCAACCAAACTGCCCGTGCGCGTATGCACTGCACTAACAACAGAGAGCGGATGCGAATAATGAAAGAGTCTATCCTGAAGCGATCAGCAATCCGTACTGAAATCCTTTCTCTAAACTGACAAAAACAAAACAATTAACTCACGCTACGATTATATCCGATGGCTATCGGTAACGTTGGCTGTTGCTAAGATTATCAACCAGCGAAATCTGACCATGCACCAATGCAAATAATCCCTGCAATTCAGACACCCACTAAAAAAAACACATTTGATTACTGAACCTTAATGTTGGGTTCCTTGGGTTGTGCTATATTTGAGTCATCGTGTTGTGTGTACATTATTTTCGGGAGATGATCCAGCACAGCGTGACCCAGCGGTAGCACATGACAGGGAGCAGGGATGGCTTTGTGTTGTTTTATTTTACATTGCAAATTCATTACACATATGATGACATCATATTAATGCCGAGATCTCAAGAATTGTTTATCCGTTTGTTTGTCAGGTCTATTTGTAGAGATTGCAGTTTTTCAGATCAGGATTGTGAAAAAACACAGTTCGCAACAACTGATCCCGATGAGGAAGTGACGCATGTACTTACCATTAGAGCAGCAGAGCACAACTTGGGTTGCTCCGTTTACGGTCTTCAGGTCGGAACTTTCTCAAAATGAACCGTCTATTTGGAAAGTCCAAGCCCAAGGAGCCCCCACCGAATCTCACGGATTGTATTTCTAACGTAAGTGTCACAATCGGGAAAGTCGTGTCATGTTGACTTACGCTTCCGAACTCTGTCTTACGTTCACAACATTGCTCAATCCGATTCTGAGAATAATGACAAGCCACTCCATACCTGAATGTTTGTTTACATGATTAAGTTTTATTACGATTTATGAGCAACATACTCGTTGATTATGGACTGTGTTATTTTTTGCAAGTCTGTTTATAATTAATTTTGTCAAAATGTTATTTTAAAGGGAGTTAACTTGTCAATGACTAAAACCAAACAATATAACTACAATACGGTATACCATCCTCGAGTACGTGGACTGTCACTGTGTAGACTTGCAGTATGATAATAAGCCGAGAAGGATCTCTTCAGATACCCATGTTGCAGTCATAAGGATGAAACACTTATTTGTCGCTTACATATCGCAGACACGTAACTAGTTCATTACATCGCCCCTTTAAACTTATTACGTTTCATAAAGTCAAAAATCTTCTGTAGATCGGTGCTGTAGATTAAGTCCGTGTTCTCCTTAAATTCATGTGACCTGTGATTAGTCGCATAGTCTCCCTTTCTCAATTATGAAAAGCGTCGAAACATCAGATGACAGATTGATTCTCTCCATCATTTCATCACCTGTCGTGAGGAAAAAGTGGTGGAGGCTCTCTTAGTTTCTACCATTTTACATTTCTTTGTGTGATAATGTAAATATACAACACATGACCATGACTTTTCTCACGTTGGCGTTTATGACGAGATTCCCTCATGATATTCAGAAAAGCTCAAAATCTCAAGATCAAGAGATTCATCCAGTTGTTGAACTGAAGGTTGACTTAATGATTTTGTGTGCAAGGTGTCACTTAATTTTGTTGTTGAACTTTTAATTATATAATAGTGGTTTTTCCTTATCCAGGTATGGATACAGCAAACAAATACCTGTGCCTCAGTGTAATGTGGATGTGTTTTGTTTTCAAGATCGACAGCCGTGGGGAATCAATAGACAAGAAGATTGCCCGTCTGGATGCTGAGCTGAAAAAATACCAGACACAGATGAAGAAGATGCGGGAAGGACCAGCCAAAGTTAGTTAAAGCCCCATTCATCTTTTCCATTTGCTTGGGGAACAGTTGCTGCAATCTTCAATACTTGTCTCTCTAACTGTAATATTGGTCACTGTGTATACATGTACGAGTGTGTGTGTGTGTGTTTGAGTGTGTGTGTGTGTGTGCGCTTGCACATGCAAGGGAGGGGGAGAGAGAAAGAGGAGAAAGAAAATCACTCTTAAGATCCTGTACTGCCCATTACTGCCCACCCTGCTCAATCCTGTACTGCCCATAGCCGCCCACCCCACTTGACTGATTTTTCTACACATTGTATAATCCTTACAGGACTGGGGAATAAAAACATGTGAATGACTCACACTGGGCCTGAGGAGTTAATTATATCCTCTCTTTTTTCTCCACAACGACATAGTGTCTTCATTATAATTATTATTAAATGTTTCTTTGATAGATATTCTATGGACACATTACTTTATAAGCTGTTGATTATTTTTCCCATCATGGCAGTTTGTTAGAAACCTGTTGACTTCCTTAGCCTTCCTAAGCTTGTGTATTGTATGAAAGGAAGCCTGATATGCCATTCACAACAGTGTATTCATCCAGCCCATCCCTGGATCAGGCTGGTGTAGCATTGACTCACAGTCACAGCACACTGAACACCACTCAGACACACACACACACACACACACACACACACACACACACACACACACACACACAGCCTTCCTGCTGCAATACAGAGCCTTGGAAATGGAAAATGCTCATAATGTGCTTAAATTAACGCATTTCGTGAAAAAAACATCATCTTTCAATGGGCTGTTTGTATGTTGATGTCCTGACATACTGACAGGCTGAAAGCCAGCAAGGGGTGGATATGAGTGGTTGGGTGAGTGGGTGTGGATATAAGTGGGTGGGTGGGTGTGGATATAAGTGGGTGAGTGGGTGTGGATATAAGTGGGTGAGTGGGTGTGGATATAAGTGGGTGAGTGGGTGTGGATATAAGTGGGTGGGTGGGTGTGGATATAAGTGGGTGAGTGGGTGTGGATATAAGTGGGTGAGTGGGTGTGGATATAAAAGTGGGTGGGTGGGTGTGGATATAAGTGGGTGAGTGGGGGTGGATATGTGGGTGGGTGGGTGAGGGTGGATATAAATGGGGGAGTGTGTGGGGGTGGGGGCGTTGTAGAGAGTCAAGGTCAGGCAGTAAGAAAAAACCTTTTGCTTCACAGTTGCTTATTTGCAAGTTCCTTTCCTCTGGCACATTGCAGACTTTTTGACTTTCTAAAGAAGAAGTTAGTTGTGAGTTTGGGTTTCAGGTGGAAAATTTGAGGACAGATTTATGGAGAACAAGAAGCTTTTTCTATTTTCACCCTGTATTTTTGCTGTTTGAAAGATCATACATTCCTTGCTTTTTTTTCCAGAACTCTGTCAAACAGAAGGCCATTCGAATCTTGAAGCAGAAGAAAATGTGAGTGCTGCCAGTGTACCTAGGAATTGTGGAATGGTTTTGCTGTCAGACTTCAACCATTTGCATGAATGACAAACAACACCCAGTCAAGGGAAGATGTACCAAGAAGAATTGAGAACATCCTATTTTGCTTCCTTTCACATCATTTTCATCAGTGTCAACCAAATCTATTGATCTCTAGTTCTTTCTATCATTTGAATTAAAGAAATGCAGCAGTTTTATGCAAAGAGATGTTATTAAAGCCCAAATTTACACTAATGGAATTTTCTAAGGGGCATGTAGCTACCCATCAGAAAGGGCTGTGTAGGAATAGAGCCAGGAAGGGCAGATGCCAAGTCTGGCTAGTACAGTGTTTCATGCTGATCCTAAATCTTTGAGCAAGAGACTTAACACCGCAGTTGGCCCCCACCATGGGGTGAAAAGGAACCAGTGAGAGGGAAAGGGAAGGCACATTGTAGTGGATTCTACCACAAGTGCTGGTTGCAGAAAATATCCCATGGAAGTGGATGAAATGCTGGTCCAGAACCTCAGTGCCTCCTGTCAGGTTGTCTTTACTGCAGTAAAGAAGACCACATGGTGTCATGGGGAAATACAGAAACCTATTGATGATGATAGTGATGATGATGATAGTGATGATGTTGATAGTGATGATGATAGTGATGATGATGTTGATAGTGATGATGATGATGATGATAGTGGTGATGATGATGATGATGATACAATGACAGTGCATTTGTCTATATGACTGTCACTGGACACCAATGGAGCTTCTTGCAGTTGGTTCTGTAATCCTGATGTTGTTGAGAAATCACTGTTTACCAACAAATTTCTACAGCTTTATCTTTATATTCCTCCAGGTATGAAAACCAGAGGGATAACCTCATGCAGCAGTCTTTCAACCTGGAACAACAGAACTACGCCATCCAGACCTTGAAAGACACAAAAACAACGGTATGTCCCTATAGTTTCTCTTGAATTCCACTTTTTTTTCCATAGCATCATAAGAAATCTTGATGCTGTACATCATTGAGCATTCTGACTTTTGCCGATATCTACAAGAGCATCATTAACTTGGAGTGCCGTGACAAAGATAAGAGAGGGGGGGGGAAAGCGCACACCCAGTGCATTGGCATTGATGGCAGACCGGCTCTGATTTGTGCTGTGCTCTCATTGGTTGATAGAAATAGGCTCCAACCAATAGAGAGTAAGCTCAGTGAAAGTTTATCATACAGAGCTGAAGCCCAGAGGCTGAAAATTTGTACTGTGGCACTCCTCCGTCGCAGTCCAAATCTGTGGACTGGGGCACTCCAAGGGTTAAAAGGTAAACCAAGTTTACTAGCTATGACATTTATTTCGCTGTGATACAGTAATGAGACACACATTTTGGAAGAGTTCATTACTGTGATGGCATTTGATTTAAAGGTTGAAATTTTGAATTAACCTAATGAAGAGAACGTATTGTTATCCTAATGCCTGTGGAAAAAATTAAATCAATTGCTCCGATCATGAGACCCCATTGCATCGTGTGTGACAGGTGGATGCCATGAAGGTTGGAGCCAAGGAGTTCAAGAAAGCCTACAAGAAGGTGGACATAGATCAGGTGGAGGTAAGTGCTGCTCCCTGTCACAGACCCCCTAGGGGTTAAGGGTAAGAATAGACCCGCAGCATCTCCTCATTGGGTTCACCAAAGGGGAATAACTAGAGAAATGCAGCTTTGACTTGCCCTTACTCTTGCCAGCTGTGGGGATTTAGCAGCCATTGTCCCTTTAATAGTGTACAAAGGCTGATAGTTCATAAAAATCCATTCATCATTCATTCATTCATTCATTCATTCATTCCCAGTCACAGAACTGACAATTTGGGCATGGGCGGTGAAGAATCAAAGGATGTTGAATTGTGGGTGGCATATAATCATTAGTTTCTAACCTGTAGTGGCATGCAGAATATTGAAATTCTCACAAGGACTGCTATTGAAGAGACTCATGCAGGCATACAATTTGGTACCTGGGAGTTTTTGTTGTTTGTTTTTTATTGGGGGGGGGGGGGTTTGGGGGGTGCCAACATGTATTATTTTTGACTCACATGCGAAGCAAAAGTGAGTCTATGTACTCAGCCGTGTCGTCCGTCCGTCCGTCCGTCCGGGCGTAAAAAACTTAAACGTTGGATTTTTCTCGGAGACTATTAAGTCTATCAACACCAAATGTGGCATGATGGTGTATGATGACAAGGCCTCAAAAAACATACACAGTGACTTGACCTTGCTTCAAGGTCAAGGTCACAGGAGCCATAAATGTGGTCTCAAAAACAGTCATTTTTCACATTTTCCCAATTTTCTCCCACGTTATTGAGAATGGCGACCTTAGCTACAAGTGGTATATAGGTCAAAGCAAGCCCTATCTTTTGATACCAGTTTGGTTGACCTTGCTTCAAGGTCAAGGTCACAGGAGCTCTTCAAAGTTGGATTGTATACATATTTTGAAGTGACCTTGACCCTGAACTATGGAAGATAACTGTTTCAAACTTAATAATTATATGGGGCACATGTTATACTTTCATCATGAGACACATTTGGTCACATATCATCAAGGTCAAGGTCACTTTGACCCTTATGAAATGTGACCAAAATGGGGTAGTGAACCACTAAAAGTGACTATATCTCATGGTAGAAAGTGCCAATAAGCACCATTGTGCTTTCTATGTCTTGAATTAACAGCTTTGTGTTGCATGACCTTGGATTACCTTGACCTTGGGTCAAGGTCACATGTATTTTGGTAGGAAAAATGAGTAAAGCATTTCTTTGTGTATGATGTCATTGGTAGGTTTAGTTGTTTGACCTTGACCTTGAAGGCCACATGAAGGTCAAGGTCATATAAAGGTCAAGGTCAAGCATGTGAGTTGTATGGGCTTTGCCCTTCTTGTTTTACTTGCTTTTTGTGGGGGTTTTAATATCTTCAAAGGAACGTGCAAACTTGTTTTTAAATGGTCATTTATTTAGTAATATACTTCTATTGGTTCAAGTTTAGGGTTTTATTGTCATTATACCATCAATTCATGCCCGTTTTCCTTCACATATAAGTTTTAATATGAGCTGAAACCTGGAGAGAGTGTGTGTGTGTGATGGTTATGTGCGTTATGTATGTGTGCATGTGTGTGTGTGGGAACCTCTTGACCGAAGGACCAGTGCCCACTCCCGACACCGAGTGTGTATGTGTGTGTGTATGCATGTGTGTATGTGCATGTGTGCATGTGTGTCTGTGTGTCCATGTGTGTGTGTGTGTGCGTGCATGTATGTGTGTGTGTGTATGTGAGAGAGAGAGAGAGAGAGAGAGAGAGAGAGAGAGAGAGAGAGAGAACCTCTGTACCAAAGGACCAGTGCCCACACCTGACACTGAGTGTGTGTGTGTGTGTGTGTGTGTGTGTGTGTGTGTGTGCGTGTGAGAGAGAGAGAGAGAACCTCTGTACCAAAGGACCAGTGCCCACACCTGACACTGTGTGTGTGTGTGTGTGTGTGTGTGTGTGTGTGTGAGTGTGTGAGAGAGAGAGAGAGAACCTCTGTACCAAAGGACCAGTGACCACACCTGACACTGGGTACTTGCTGGCTGCAGAATCTGCAGGATGACCTGGAGGACCTGATGGAGAGTGCCAACGACATCCAGGAGGTGATGGGACGCAGCTATGGCATGCCAGAGGTGGATGACGATGAGCTGGAGGCAGAACTGGCGGCCCTGGGCGATGACATCGGTCTTGATGAGGACTCCTCTTATCTGGACGATGCCGTCAGCGCACCCAGCATTCCCTCCAGTGAACCTGGCGCCGAGAGCACGGAGGTGGGTGGAACTGATGGTCTTCTATGTTATCATAATTGTTCCACTGTCGTGTCCTTTTTGTCTCGTCTTTTCCTCATCCAACCACACTTTGTCCTCTTTTTTTCTCTTGCCAAAACTAATTTTCTTGGATTTCTCTCATACTGTTGTCATCTTGCTTTCTTAGTCTCGTGTCTCTTTCATTTCATGACTCCTTTGGATGCTTCTTTCTCTGGTTTTGATATTGTCTAATCTGTTGTTTCAGATCTCGTTTGGCTCCTCTTTCTCCAGTTTCTTCATAGTCTGGTCTCCTTGCCCTTCTCTGAGTCACATCTCATGTCTTTGGTCTTTTCTTATCCATTGTCTTCTGTCTCTATTTCTAGTATTTTGTCTCATGTCTCCTCTTACTCTTATCTTTAGTCATTCTTCTCTTGTCTATTCAGCCTCCAGTTCCCTCTGCTTAGCCAGCACCCACCCCACCCTACCCCCATGACAATAGTTGCATGGCGTGTTTTTAGGGCGAGCAGCTTGCTAATAGAGGCTGGTGTCGAAGTTGATTCCAGTCTGCTTGCAATCAGCTTGCTCTAAGAAACGCACATCTGCTTGTCCTGGTAATGCCCAGTTTCCATGAGATGTCATCATGAGAATGCCAGGAGACATGGAGTGCAAAATTAAGTTCTCCATGTTTACTTTCTGTCTTGCCTCTTCCCTCAGCCCCTCATTCCTAGGAGAGCATGGCAACATGTGCGCTACCTGATGTTAAATTCTTATAATCTTCCTTTCTACATCTTTGCTCTTCATTTGAAAGTCATAAGTATTAATACTGTAGAACTTTGTACATTTTGATTTGGGAGAAAATGCAGACACAATATTACTGTGTAATTTGTGTTTTGTGAAGCTGTTTGTCCTCAATTTCATATCAAGTTCACACTGCAGTTTTGTTTGTTTAAAAAATGAAAACTTGTTAATATACTGATGTCATTGTCACTTAGAAAATTCAAGGCTTTTTTCCTTGGCAGTTTTCTCTATGCCTCTCTTTTCCTTCTCTCCAGGGCGGTGTTCCTGTGGACGAGTTTGGGCTTCCACAAATCCCACAGACTGCCAAGTAGCCAGCCTCCCCCACACATACCTAGGATGAACAATGCTGCGACTGTCTGTGTAAATGGTGTAAAAAGTGCTGTACAGATCACTGCGTACTCCCCCTTCATCATCATCATGTAGCGACTCTTTCATGCGCCTGCCCCAACTTGTAAGAGCTTGACACTGCATCCAAATAAGAAACCTATTCCAGCAGGGTGGTGGAGCTAGGTGTTTTAACTTGAAAGCTTTCCAACCTCCAGGTACTGGAAATGCACCATTGTCTGTCAATATCATGAACAATGGAATTGCCTTTCAGTATGGCATCTGACTGGGTTCTTCAAATGGGGTCAACTTCTTAGTGAAAATAATTTAATTGTGGAATACACATTCTTTAGACGTGGTAGTGATATGTCCCTGCAAATCTGTGTTTGTGTCAGCACTATTTATGCCCTTGTGCCTAGCATGGCAAGTATGAATGTTGCTAGTTTTTGTATATCAACATGTTCAATCACCCACAGGCATGGATGTACAATTCAACACACACACATACATACACCAATTAATCCCAACAGTTTTGAAGTAATAAACAAGACCATTAATGTCCTATCATAGGAATTTTTCACTTCTATGTTGAATGGTGTGTACATCTGAAGAGAGCTGTGTATACACGTCTATTAACTTCTTGTTTATCAACTCTCATCATAATAATATCCATATCCCCCCCCCCCCCCCCTCATATAAAATATGACACTTCAAGTACTGACCACTTTGCTTCTCCATATAGTTGCTGATGGACTTTACATTATCTAGCTAGCAGGGGGTTTAATTTTCTTACAAAGCATGGAAATAGGAGGTATTCTTTACCTACAGATGCAACATGGACAAAGTGGAAAGCAGTCTAAAACTCGAATAGGGGAAGTGTTGCTTGTCAGTGTCACTGCTGTCACTGAGTCAGGTAATGCAGAGCTGCTTCCGACTGACTGCAAGCATTGGCTTCTTTCAGTTTCCAAAAGAGTTGATAAAATCTTTAGTTGATTGAAGATTTCTGTTTCTTATTTTAGTTTGTTGAATTTTGTTTTCCTCCTGCTGATTCGATGCGGCTTCATTTACTGCAGTAAATAAAGTCAGGTAAACTTTTTACATTGCACCTATTGTGTCTTCCCTGGTCCAGAATAAGATGTGGATACAGCGTAAGGTTTTGTCACCTTTTAATAGAGGCACAATAAGCTTTAAGATAACCCCCTGAGATGAAATAACAAACCAAAAAAAAAACAGTGGTTGAAAGGAAACAGTTGAGACAAAATGATGTTTGGTGGATTAATTTTAAAATAAGAGCTGAAAATCAACACTCAACAGTTGCAATGACGAGGAACAAAGATGGGGGTGCTTTATTAAAAAGTACATGATAAATTCTTATCAAATGTAAATGACTTAATTTGCTGATAAAAAGTTGTGATATTTGAGTAGTTGGGGAGGTACAAACAGCCAGAGTGGCATGTGATGCAAGTCGGCCACTCTTGGGGGGTGGGCAGGGCATTGCTAGCTGCCGTCCTTCTTCTCTTCCTCTGAAGCAAAGGTGGCCTCGGGATTCTTGAAGTCGATGTCATCCCAGGGTGGGAACTTCATGGGCAGGCTGGCAGTCAGGTTGTCGATGACAGGCTGCAGCAGGTCAAAGAGGAAGGTGGACCCCTGGGAGGACAGGTGCAGTCCATCACTCAGCATCTCCTCCCACTCCTGCTGCAAGGTACAAACATGCAGTCAGGAACAATGCTGCCACACATATGCAGTCAGGAACAATGCCACCACACATATGCAGTCAGGAACAATGCCACCACATATATGCAGTCCTGCGGCAAGGTACAAACATGCAGTCAGGAACAATGCTGCCACACATATGCAGTCAGGAACAATGCCACCACACATATGCAGTCAGGAACAATGCCACCACATATATGCAGTCCTGCGGCAAGGTACAAACATGCAGTCAGGAACAATGCCACCACACATATGCAGTCAGGAACAATGCCACCACACATATGCAGTCCTGCTGCAAGGTACAGACATGCAGTCAGGAACAATGCCACCACACATATGCAGTCCTGTTGCAAGGTACAGACATGCAGTCAGGAACAATGCCACCACACATATGCAGTCAGGAACAATGCCACCACACATATGCAGTCAGGAACAATGCCACCACACATATGCAGTCCTGCTGCAAGGTACAGACATGCAGTCAGGAACAATGCCACCACACATATGCAGTCCTGCTGCAAGGTACAGACATGCAGTCAGGAACAATGCCACCACACATATGCAGTCAGGAACAATGCCACCACACATATGCAGTCCTGCTGCAAGGTACAGACATGCAGTCAGGAACAATGCCACCACACATATGCAGTCAGGAACAATGCCACCACACATATGCAGTCAGGAACAATGCCACCACACATATGCAGTCCTGCTGCAAGGTACAGACATGCAGTCAGGAACAATGCCACCACACATATGCAGTCCTGCTGCAAGGTACAGACATGCAGTCAGGAACAATGCCACCACACATATGCAGTCCTGCTGCAAGGTACAGACATGCAGTCAGGAACAATGCCACCACACATATGCAGTCAGGAACAATGCCACCACACATATGCAGTCAGGAACAATGCCACCACACATATGCAGTCAGGAACAATGCCACCACACATATGCAGTCAGGAACAATGCCACCACACATATGCAGTCAGGAACAATGCCACCACACATATGCAGTCCTGCTGCAAGGTACAGACATGCAGTCAGGAACAATGCCACCACACATATGCAGTCAGGACATGCCACCACAACATGCAGTCTGCGCAAGGTACAGACATGCAGTCAGGAACAATGCCACCACACATATGCAGTCCTGCTGCAAGGTACAGACATGCAGTCAGGAACAATGCCACCACACATATGCAGTCCTGCTGCAAGGTACAGACATGCAGTCAGGAACAATGCCACCACACATATGCAGTCAGGAACAATGCCACCACACATATGCAGTCCTGCTGCAAGGTACAGACATGCAGTCAGGAACAATGCCACCACACATATGCAGTCCTGCTGCAAGGTACAGACATGCAGTCAGGAACAATGCCACCACACATATGCAGTCAGGAACAATGCCACCACACATATGCAGTCCTGCTGCAAGGTACGGACATGCAGTCAGGAACAATGCCACCACACATATGCAGTCCTGCTGCAAGGTACAGACATGCAGTCACGTACAATGCCACCACACATATGCAGTCAGGAACAATGCCACCACACATATGCAGTCCTGCTGCAAGGTACGGACATGCAGTCAGGAACAATGCCACCACACATATGCAGTCCTGCTGCTAGGTACAGACATGCAGTCAGGAACAATGCCACCACACATATGCAGTCAGGAACAATGCCACCACACATATGCAGTCAGGAACAATGCCACCACACATATGCAGTCCTGCTGCAAGGTACAAACATGCAGTCAGGAACAATGCCACCACACATATGCAGTCCTGCTGCAAGGTACAAACATGCAGTCAGGAACAATGCTGCCACACATATGCAGTCCTGCTGCAAGGTACAGACATGCAGTCAGGAACAATGCCACCACACATATGCAGTCCTGCTGCAAGGTACAGACATGCAGTCAGGAACAATGCCACCACACATATGCAGTCAGGAACAATGCCACCACACATATGCAGTCAGGAACAATGCCACCACACATATGCAGTCAGGAACAATGCCACCACACATATGCAGTCAGGAACAATGCCACCACACATATGCAGTCAGGAACAATGCCACCACTCATATGCAGTCCTGCTGCAAGGTACAGACATGCAGTCAGGAACAATGCCACCACACATATGCAGTCCTGCTGCAAGGTACAGACATGCAGTCAGGAACAATGCCACCACACATATGCAGTCAGGAACAATGCCACCACACATATGCAGTCAGGAACAATGCCACCACACATATGCAGTCAGGAACAATGCCACCACACATATGCAGTCCTGCTGCAAGGTACAGACATGCAGTCAGGAACAATGCCACCACACATATGCAGTCAGGAACAATGCCACCACACATATGCAGTCAGGAACAATGCCACCACTCATATGCAGTCCTGCTGCAAGGTACAGACATGCAGTCAGGAACAATGCCACCACACATATGCAGTCCTGCTGCAAGGTACAGACATGCAGTCAGGAACAATGCCACCACACATATGCAGTCCTGCTGCTAGGTACAGACATGCAGTCAGGAACAATGCCACCACACATATGCAGTCAGGAACAATGCCACCACACATATGCAGTCCTGCTGCAAGGTACAGACATGCAGTCAGGAACAATGCCACCACACATATGCAGTCAGGAACAATGCCACCACACATATGCAGTCAGGAACAATGCCACCACACATATGCAGTCAGGAACAATGCTGCCACACATATGCAGTCCTGCTGCAAGGTACAGACATGCAGTCAGGAACAATGCCACCACACATATGCAGTCAGGAACAATGCCACCACACATATGCAGTCCTGCTGCAAGGTACAGACATGCAGTCAGGAACAATGCCACCACACATATGCAGTCCTGCTGCAAGGTACAGACATGCAGTCAGGAACAATGCCACCACACATATGCAGTCAGGAACAATGCCACCACACATATGCAGTCAGGAACAATGCCACCACTCATATGCAGTCCTGCTGCAAGGTACAGACATGCAGTCAGGAACAATGCCACCACACATATGCAGTCCTGCTGCAAGGTACAGACATGCAGTCAGGAACAATGCCACCACACATATGCAGTCAGGAACAATGCCACCACACATATGCAGTCAGGAACAATGCCACCACTCATATGCAGTCCTGCTGCAAGGTACAGACATGCAGTCAGGAACAATGCCACCACACATATGCAGTCCTGCTGCAAGGTACAGACATGCAGTCAGGAACAATGCCACCACACATATGCAGTCAGGAACAATGCCACCACACATATGCAGTCAGGAACAATGCCACCACTCATATGCAGTCCTGCTGCAAGGTACAGACATGCAGTCAGGAACAATGCCACCACACATATGCAGTCCTGCTGCAAGGTACAGACATGCAGTCAGGAACAATGCCACCACACATATGCAGTCAGGAACAATGCCACCACACATATGCAGTCCTGCTGCAAGGTACAGACATGCAGTCAGGAACAATGCCACCACACATATGCAGTCAGGAACAATGCCACCACACATATGCAGTCAGGAACAATGCCACCACACATATGCAGTCAGGAACAATGCCACCACACATATGCAGTCAGGAACAATGCCACCACACGTGAAGGAGTGAAAGATGCAGAACAGCATGAAACACAAGACGACAAAAAACACGTGAAACAAAACAGCATGAGGCAGATGAAATATGAATAGCATGACAAGATGCAAAACACCGTGAAAGAAGCAAAGACAGCAGGCATGAAATGAATTATTAGACAAGACAAAGCATTGGACACGAGAAGGAAAAGCATGACGTCTCCCAGTCCTGCTGCAAGACAGTAAAGTACAAACCGGAATTGGGGCATCAGACATTGAAGGGCTTACTGCTTAGCCATGAAATGGCAAAAGATAACAGAGTTAAAAGACAGGCCATCAAGCAAGAGATGGTATCGGACGTGAATGCACCTTACAACATAAGACAGCACAGCAGGCATGAGACGGAAAATCCTCTAATATCTCTTCCCATTCTTACTGCAAGTCAGGCTAGAAGGTCATCACAGACCCGAGGCAATAGACTGCCACATAGCATCTGGCAATACACAGGGCATTACCTGACAAACAATAACGACTTATGGTAGTGCTGGGGAGTGGTACTGTGCAGTGCTAAACCAAAAAATGGGGGGGGGGGGGGTTTGGTCTTCAACAAAGGGAGGCAACTGTCCCCACTTACCTCCCCTGATTTCATCATCTCCGTGTAAAAGTCGACAATCTGGGCACCAGACTCTGAAGCTGCCTCCACACACACCTTGGCGTAATCTCCCGTCACCTTGTTGGACTTGCTCATGGGCTTGCCTGCACAGAGTGTTTCACAGCATCAGCAAACACTCTCACACAGCACACATCAACAAATCTAAACACAATAGCATGAACAATGGAAACGTAAAATGAAGCTTTTTACAATTGCAACACCCGACCTTCCCCCACTTTCTTTGGATCAGGAAAAGCTCCACATGGCTTGATAAGGTTATTGCAATTTCTTTTTTACTGTTCTTTGAAAAGGTTGCACTCATTCCAAGCTGTCAATTCTTACAGCTACTGTGCATAGGATCTCCTCAGCACATGAAATCATTTTCTGTGGGTGCTGCAGTGACAATGAAAATGCTAATATCAAGAGTGCAAGAATCCCAAGGCAGAGACTTCCAGAGCCAACATGGATTAATCTCGACTGCAAGGATTTCACGGCAAAATATGAATACCCGGTAGATAAAATGGCAAGGATAGTGGTACAATCCATTCTATTATCATTTTGCACTTCCAGGTGTACTATTTGTCATGCAACCCTGTTTTGAACTCACAACACCTAAAATTCTTATCCCTTACAATAGTAAATGCTCATAGAAATGGAAAATATTATTTCAAATACAGACACGATAAAAACAAGAAAATGTACCTTCTTTACATTAGCTAGTAATGTATCTGTTGCCTGGAGGCAGGCAAGACAGGCTAAAGTGGACACTACTCTGTACTGGCAACACAGACTGAAGTGGTCACAGCTCTACTCTGTACTGACAGGACAGGCTGAAGTGGACACTGCTCTACTCTGTACTGACAACACAGACTGAAGTGGACACAGCTCTACTCTGTACTGACAACACAGACTGAAGTGGACACAGTTCTACTCTGTACTGACAACACAGACTGAAGTGGACACAGCTCTACTCTGTACTGACAACACAGACTGAAGTGGACACATTTCTACTCTGCACTGACAAGACTGACTGAACTGGACACAGCTCTACTCTGTACTGACAACACAGACTGAAGTGGACACAGCTCTACTCTGTACTGACAACACAGGCTGAAGTGGTCACAGCTCTACTCTGTACTGACAGGACAGGCTGAAGTGGACACAACTCTACTCTGTACTGACAACACAGACTGAAGTGGACACAGCTCTACTCTGTACTGACAGGACAGACTGAAGTGGACACAGCTCTACTCTGTACTGACAACACAGACTGAAGTGGACACAGCTCTACTCTGTACAGACTGAAGTTGACACAGCTCTACTCTGTACTGACAACACAGACTGAAGTGGACACAGCTCTACTCTGTACTGACAACACAGACTGAAGTGGACACAGCTCTACTCTGTACAGACTGAAGTGGACAAAGCTCTACTCTGTACTGACAAGACAGACTGAAGTGGACACAGCTCTACTCTGTACTGACAAGACAGGCTGAAGTGGACACAGCTCTACTCTGTACTGACAACACAGACTGAAGTGGACACAGCTCTACTCTGTACTGACAACACAGACTGAAGTGGACACAGCTCTACTCTGTACAGACTGAAGTGGACAAAGCTCTACTCTGTACTGACAAGACAGACTGAAGTGGACACAGCTCTACTCTGTACTGACAAGACAGACTGAAGTGGACACAGCTCTACTCTGTACTGACAACACAGACTGAAGTGGACACAGCTCTACTCTGTACTGACAACACAGACTGAAGTGGACACAGCTCTACTCTGTACAGACTGAAGTGGACAAAGCTCTACTCTGTACTGACAAGACAGACTGAAGTGGACACAGCTCTACTCTGTACTGACAAGACAGACTGAAGTGGACAAAGCTCTACTCTGTACTGACAACACAGACTGAAGTGGACACAGCTCTACTCTGTACTAACACAGACTGAAGTGGACACAGCTCTACTCTGTACTGACAACACAGACTGAAGTTGACACAGCTCTACTCTGTACAGACTGAAGTGGACAAAGCTCTACTCTGTACTGACAACACAGACTGAAGTGGACACAGCTCTACTCTGTACTAACACAGACTGAAGTGGACAAAGCTCTACTCTGTACTGACAAGACAGACTGAAGTTGACACAGCTCTACTCTGTACAGACTGAAGTGGACAAAGCTCTACTCTGTACTGACAACACAGACTGAAGTGGACACAGCTCTACTCTGTACTGACAACACAGACTGAAGTGGACACAGCTCTACTCTGTACTGACAACACAGGCTGAAGTGGACACAGCTCTACTCTGTACTGACAACACAGGCTGAAGTGGACACAGCTCTACTCTGTACTGACAACACAGACTGAAGTGGACACAGCTCTACTCTGTACTGACAAGACAGACTGAAGTGGACACTGCTCTACTCTGTACTGACAACACAGACTGAAGTGGACACAGCTCTACTCTGTACTGACAAGACAGACTGAAGTGGACACAGCTCTACTCTGTACTGACAAGACAGACTGAAGTGGACACTGCTCTACTCTGTACTGACAACACAGACTGAAGTGGACACAGCTCTACTCTGTACTGACTGAAGTGGACACAGCTCTACTCTGTACTGACAACACAGACTGAAGTGGACACAGCTCTACTCTGTACTGACAACACAGACTGAAGTGGACACAGCTCTACTCTGTACTGACAACACAGACTGAAGTGGACACAGCTCTACTCTGTACTGACAACACAGACTGAAGTGGACACAGCTCTACTCTGTACTGACAACACAGACTGAAGTGGACACAGCTCTACTCTGTACTGACAACACAGACTGAAGTGGACACAGCTCTACTCTGTACTGACAACACAGACTGAAGTGGACACAGCTCTACTCTGTACTGACAACACAGACTGAAGTGGACACAGCTCTACTCTGTACTGACAACACAGACTGAAGTGGACACAGCTCTACTCTGTACTGACAACACAGACTGAAGTGGACACAGCTCTACTCTGTACTGACAACACAGACTGAAGTGGACACAGCTCTACTCTGTACTGACAACACAGACTGAAGTGGACACAGCTCTACTCTGTACTGACAACACAGACTGAAGTGGACACAGCTCTACTCTGTACTGACAACACAGACTGAAGTGGACACAGCTCTACTCTGTACTGACAACACAGACTGAAGTGGACACAGCTCTACTCTGTACTGACAACACAGACTGAAGTGGACACAGCTCTACTCTGTACTGACAACACAGACTGAAGTGGACACAGCTCTACTCTGTACTGACAACACAGACTGAAGTGGACACAGCTCTACTCTGTACTGACAACACAGACTGAAGTGGACACAGCTCTACTCTGTACTGACAACACAGACTGAAGTGGACACAGCTCTACTCTGTACTGACAACACAGACTGAAGTGGACACAGCTCTACTCTGTACTGACAACACAGACTGAAGTGGACACAGCTCTACTCTGTACTGACAACACAGACTGAAGTGGACACAGCTCTACTCTGTACTGACAACACAGACTGAAGTGGACACAGCTCTACTCTGTACTGACAACACAGACTGAAGTGGACACAGCTCTACTCTGTACTGACAACACAGACTGAAGTGGACACAGCTCTACTCTGTACTGACAACACAGGCTGAAGTGGACACAGCTCTACTCTGTACTGACAACACAGACTGAAGTGGACACAGCTCTACTCTGTACTGACAACACAGACTGAAGTGGACACAGCTCTACTCTGTACTGACAACACAGACTGAAGTGGACACAGCTCTACTCTGTACTGACAACACAGACTGAAGTGGACACAGCTCTACTCTGTACTGACAACACAGACTGAAGTGGACACAGCTCTACTCTGTACTGACAACACAGACTGAAGTGGTCACAGCTCTACTCTGTACTGACAACACAGGCTGAAGTGGACACAGCTCTACTCTGTACTGACAACACAGACTGAAGTGGACACAGCTCTACTCTGTACTGACAACACAGACTGAAGTGGACACAGCTCTACTCTGTACTGACAACACAGACTGAAGTGGTCACAGCTCTACTCTGTACTGACAACACAGACTGAAGTGGATACAGCTCTACTCTGTACTAACAACACAGACTGAAGTGGACACAGCTCTACTCTGTACTGACAACACAGACTGAAGTGGACACAGCTCTACTCTGTACTGACAACACAGACTGAAGTGGACACAGCTCTACTCTGTACTGACAACACAGACTGAAGTGGATACAGCTCTACTCTGTACTGACAACACAGACTGAAGTGGACACAGCTCTACTCTGTACTGACAACACAGACTGAAGTGGACACAGCTCTACTCTGTACTGAGAACACAGACTGAAGTGGACAAAGCTCTACTCTGTACTGACAACACAGGCTGAAGTGGACACAGCTCTACTCTGTACTGACAACACAGACTGAAGTGGATACAGCTCTACTCTGTACTGACAAGACAGGCTGAAGTGGACACAACTCTACTCTGTACTGACAACACAGACTGAAGTGGACACAGCTCTACTCTGTACTGACAACACAGACTGAAGTGGACACAGCTCTACTCTGTACTGACAACACAGACTGAAGTGGATACAGCTCTACTCTGTACTGACAACACAGACTGAAGTGGACACAGCTCTACTCTGTACTGACAACACAGACTGAAGTGGACACAGCTCTACTCTGTACTGACAACACAGACTGAAGTGGACAAAGCTCTACTCTGTACTGACAACACAGGCTGAAGTGGACACAGCTCTACTCTGTACTGACAACACAGACTGAAGTGGATACAGCTCTACTCTGTACTGACAAGACAGGCTGAAGTGGACACAACTCTACTCTGTACTGACAACACAGACTGAAGTGGTCACTGCTCTACTCTGTACTGACAACACAGACTGAAGTGGACACAGCTCTACTCTGTACTGACAACACAGACTGAAGTGGACAAAGCTCTACTCTGTACTGACAACACAGACTGAAGTGGACACAGCTCTACTCTGTACTGACAACACAGGCTGAAGTGGACACAGCTCTACTCTGTACTGACAGAGACTGAAGTGGTCACAGCTCTACTCTGTACTGACAGAGACTGAAGTGGTCACAGCTCTACTCTGTACTGACAACACAGACTGAAGTGGTCACAGCTCTACTCTGTACTGACAACACAGACTGAAGTGGACACAGCCCTACTCTGTACTAACAACACAGGCTGAAGTGGTCACAGCTCTACTCTGTACTGACAGAGACTGAAGTGGTCACAGCTCTACTCTGTACTGACAGAGACTGAAGTGGTCACAGCTCTACTTTGTACTGACAACACAGGCTGAAGTGGACACAACTCTACTCTGTACTGACAACACAGGCTGAAGTGGTCACAGCTCTACTCTGTACTGACAAGACAGACTGAAGTGGACAAAGCTCTACTCTGTACTGACAAGACAGACTGAAGTGGTCACAGCTCTACTCTGTACTGACAAGACAGACTGAAGTGGACACAGCTCTACTCTGTACTGACAAGACAGACTGAAGTGGACACAGCTCTACTCTGTACTGACAAGACAGACTGAAGTGGACACAGCTCTACTCTGTACTGACAGAGACTGAAGTGGTCACAGCTCTACTCTGTACTGACAGAGACTGAAGTGGTCACAGCGCTACTCTGTACTGACAACACAGGCTGAAGTGGACAAAGCTCTACTCTGTACTGACAACACAGACTGAAGTGGACACAGCTCTACTCTGTACTGACAGAGACTGAAGTTGTCACAGCTCTACTCTGTACTGACAGAGACTGAAGTGGTCACACCTCTACTCTGTACTGACAACACAGACTGAAGTGGACACAGCTCTACTCTGTACTGACAACACAGACTGAAGTGGACACACCTCTACTCTGTACTGACAACACTGACTGAAGTGGACACAGCTCTACTCTGTACTGACAACACAGGCTGAAGTGGACACAGCTCTACTCTGTACTGACAACACAGACTGAACTGGACACAGCTCTACTCTGTACTGACAACACAGGCTGAAGTGGACACAGCTCTACTCTGTACTGACAACACAGACTGAAGTGGACACAGCTCTACTCTGTACTGACAACACAGACTGAAGTGGACACACCTCTACTCTGTACTGACAACACAGACTGAAGTGGACACAGCTCTACTCTGTACTGGCAACACAGACTGAAGTGGACACAGCTCTACTCTGTACTGACAAGACTGACTGAAGTGGACACAGCTCTACTCTGTACTGGCAACACAGACTGAAGTGGACACAGCTCTACTCTGTACTGACAACACAGACTGAAGTGGACACAGCTCTACTCTGTACTGGCAACACAGACTGAAGTGGAGACAGCTCTACTCTGTACTGACAACACAGACTGAAGTGGACAAAGCTCTACTCTGTACTGACAAGACAGACTGAAGTGGACACACCTCTACTCTGTACTGACAACACAGACTGAAGTGGTCACTGCTCTACTCTGTACTGACAAGACAGACTGAAGTGGACACAGCTCTACTCTGTACTGGCAACACAGACTGAAGTGGACACAGCTCTACTCTGTACTGACAACACAGGCTGAAGTGGACACAGCTCTACTCTGTACTGACAACACAGACTGAAGTGGACACAGCTCTACTCTGTACTGACAACACAGACTGAAGTGGACACAGCTCTACTCTGTACTGACAGAGACTGAAGTGGTCACAGCTCTACTCTGTACTGACAAGACAGACTGAAGTGGACACAGCTCTACTCTGTACTGGCAACACAGACTGAAGTGGACACAGCTCTACTCTGTACTGACAACACAGGCTGAAGTGGACACAGCTCTACTCTGTACTGACAGAGACTGAAGTGGTCACAGCTCTACTCTGTACTGACAACACAGACTGAAGTAAACACAGCTCTACTCTGTACTGACAAGACAGACTGAAGTGGACACAGCTCTACTCTGTACTGACAAGACAGACTGAAGTGGACAAAGCTCTACTCTGTACTGACAAGACAGACTGAAGTGGACACAGCTCTACTCTGTACTGACAAGACAGACTGAAGTGGACACAGCTCTACTCTGTACTAACACAGACTGAACTGGACACAGCTCTACTCTGTACTGACAAGACAGACTGAAGTGGACACAGCTCTACTCTGTACTGACAACACAGGCTGAAGTGGACACAACTCTACTCTGTACTAACACAGACTGAAGTGGACACAGCTCTACTCTGTACAGACTGAAGTGGACAAAGCTCTACTCTGTACTGACAAGACAGACTGAAGTGGACGCAGCTCTACTCTGTACTGACCTTTCGTCTTGCACTCCTCTTCCCAGGCCTCCTCAAAACAGGCAGGAGGCGAAATCAGAATCACCTTCTCTCTGGGGACACCAGTGGACTGGAAGACAGTTTTTTAAAACCTCTATTAAAACTCCACTAAAACTCCATTAAAACCCACTCAGCTGTATTTGTTCATTGCCTCTGATGGCACTAATCCACTGATCTATGATCTCTGATTGGTGCTTATGTTCTCTCTCTTTCAGTCTCACATGCACACACACACATGCAAGCAAGCACTCACGCACACACAACCCACACATATGCATGAAAACACACACACACACACACACACACACACACACACCTACACATCCATACACATCCATGCACATACACGAAGACACTCACACGCACACATGCGAACACACACACACACACACACACATGCAAGCAAGCACTCACACACACACAACACACACATATGCATGAAATCACTCACACACACACCACACACACACCTACACACACACATACACACACACATACACACACACAGAGTCACAGACACACACAGACACACACACAGACACACCCACAGACACAAACACAGTCACAGACACACAGACACACCCACAGACACACACACACAGACACACACACAGACACACACACAGTCACAGACACACACAGACACACACACAGACACAGACACACACAGACACACACAGACACACACATGCACACACTCAAGCACGCCCTTTCCCATACATGTGCAAGGTAAAAAGTATCATTGACCTCATTTTTTTTCACACAATCATGCCCACTTGCTCATGTAAACTTAATAAATAATGCATAAATTCACAATTTATTTTGAAAATCTTCCTTACATGCACTTCACTTTACGCGGCCAAACCCAGCTGTATCCCCCCTTTGGGGATGCGAGATGGGAAGGATATCGTGGCGGCAAACGTTTGGTTGGACAATTATTTTACCTATCCTTTATATCTGTCACCGCCGTGGCTCATGCCTGAACCTGTTATTTTACTTAATCTAGCGAAATTTTTCAAGAGTGCTGCCCTCTCTCACATGTACAAGAGTGCATTCCGGGAAATTTTATCTACGTATGCACATTTTTACCCACTTTATACAGATGGTTCTAAAGACGGAGATCGTGTGGCGGCAGCTGTTGTCGCCCGCGACTCCGTCTTGCGCTTTCGCCTTTCGGATGGGACTTCGATCTACTCCGCAGAGCTTAGTGCACTTGAGGCCGCTCTTGGCGTAGTCCAGAGCAAGAGACTGCCACGAGCCCTTGTGGTCTCTGACTTGCTATCGGCCTTACAGGCTCTGCGGGGTAGGGAGATTTCCCATCCTTATTTGTTTGGTATATTTGTTCATCTGTGTCGACTATAGTGTGGGGGTGCTGAGGTCGCCTTCTGCTGGGTTCCTAGCCATATGGGCATCCCGAGGAACAAGAGAGCAGATCAGGCTGCCAAGTCTGCCTCTCTCCCTTCCCATGTCCCCGGGCAGGATCCCGGCGGGCGACCTGGTACCTCGTGTTACTAACTACATTTCTAATCTGTGTCAGGCCGACTGGGACGGCAGGGCACATAACAAACTTCATGAAGTATCTTCCGTGTGGGGCGAGCGACTCTTCCCCACATCGCTCACGAGAAGAGAGGAAGATGTGCTCTGCCGTTCCCGGATCGGCCATTCTGTTCTGACCCACTCCTATTTGTTGCGGTCGGAGCCTCCACCGGAGTGCTGCACCTGCCAGTGCAGGCTCACCATGCGGCACGTTCTGGTGGAGTGCCCTCGACTTGCTCATCCACGGAGTGGGTCGAGCAGTCTGTCTGACTTTTCAAGATCCTTTAGCTGTGATAAATTTTTTGATAGATTCTGAGTATTATTCTCGTTTATGAGTCGTACTATGTCTTAATTGTTTTCAATATTTCTCCACTTACCTCTTCAGAGGTATTCTTTTAATTGCACATTTTAAATCAGTAAAAGTATGTTGTGGCCTTGAATGGCCTTCACGGTTGATGAACCCTTGGGCTCCATCCACTTATCCTTTAGTGTTTTGTCAGTGACAGGGAAATTGAGGTGCAAAATTTTGCCCTATCGCCCTTTATGAGTCTTCATCAAGTTCATGTTTAAAGGCTCTACACAGCCTTTGCTGGCTGGTGGGCAGTGGGACTCGGTGTAATTGATTTCATGTCACTAATTAGATGGACTGTATAAGAACTCACTGTCAAGAAGAGTTTTAATTTTTTGTTAAAGATGGGTGTTTCTTAAAGTTGTGGCCTTATATAGCCTACAAGGCTGATAGGCCCTTAAACTCCATCCATCCATCCATCCATCCATCCATCCATCCATCCATCCATCCATCCATCCATCCATCCTGCACTTCACATCCTAAACTTCATACTTCAAATATGCATTCCTGTTTGAACTAAGACTGCTACCAGCAGTTAGTATATTTCCCAGTGTGTAAATCATCTGCAGATTTGATAAAGGTGTTGTTTATCCATAACGATTCTAACAACTGCTAAATTTCTGCACTCTCAGAAATAAAAACCAACACAGGAACAAACTTTTCACCACAGATAGCTCTTGCTTCTTTGAGAGAATAGAAGCATAAAGCTCTTTCTTCTTCACAAACATTTCCCAAGACATAATGCTCTTCCATTCCCATAACTATTCAAAGAGAAGAAAAAAACTTGAATAAGTGAAAAATATTCAACCAGGTAAACAGCTCCTCCCTAACAATTTCTACTTCAAAAGATGTTTTAAAAAATCAATCTACCTGTTTAATTTAACCCTTTCCGACCGGATGCGACGCGCACGTTACATCTCCCTTTCAGACCGGATGCGACGCGCGCGTCGCATTTGATGGTAGTGTGCCTCCAACGCATAGACTAAAATAGCTATTGATATCACATGATTACTGCTAGACATGCTGATAGCAGAATCAAAATGCCTCCATTCAGCATTTACAGAATGAAAATCGAGCTAGTAGGAGTGGAGAAATACATTTTTATCGGTAAGGTTTTGAAAAAAAGTTTATTTGTCGCCGAAAACCCGCGTGGCATTTGATAGTACTCCACTCCGATCGCTGTTCTAAAAATAGTCTTTGATATCACATGACAGACGCTAAGCATGCTGGAAAGCTTAGTGTATCCGCTTTCTTTCAGCACTTACAGATCAAAAATCGAGCAAGTAGGAGCTGAAATATGATTTTGTTTTCACTTGAGTTTTGAAAAAAGAAATCGAGTTGTTAGTCGAACATCGGTATTAAATTTGGTGGAGCATACTTCCATCGCATTTCCTAAAATTAGTCACGGATATGACGTGGCAGATACTAAGCATTCTGGGTAGCCAAATAAACACACTTCCTTCCCACGTTTACGGAGTGAAAATCGAGTGATTACAAGCGGAGAAATGATCGTTTTTGTGAAGAGATCTGATCTCGCGCAACATGGCTGACGATCCTGCAGCGATCCGTGAAGGGAGTGATATCGAAGCTGATTCAGATGAGGAGTTCGAAGCACTTTCGGGAGACTACTGTAGCGATCGTTTGGGTGCTGAACAGTCGCAGGAGTGCTTTGAGTTTCTGGAGGAGGAGGATCATGATGTCGAAGAGGAGTTCGAAGGATTCCAGGGAGAGTGGAAGTATGAGAACTTTAGACCATGCCTCCGCCATGATCTCTCCACAAAAACGATCGTTTCTCCGCTTGTAAATATAATCACTCGATTTTGAAGGTACCCTGATATTTTGCATACTTTAAGCTTTCAAACAGTGTTTGAATCTTGTCAATATGTTTAATATAAGTTGAGTTATATACTTTTTTGTTGGAAATATCTTTCAAATGCCGAAAGGACAAATTTCTTAGATTTTACATATGTGTACATTATCTCATATTTGTCATAATATTTTGCCAACTGCTCTGATTTCTTTTGAAATTTTAATTGCAAATATAAAAATGAATCAGCTTCAAGACTATGTAAAGTTTTTACTGTTTCAATGAGAATAAGTTGAGTTGAATAGTATTTTGGAGCCAAAACATTATGTGTTCTTAAAAAATTTTCACTTTTGTCACCTTTCCAATTTTTTACAGGAACATTTTGTACTCTAGGAGCTGCAGTCATGATGTAGTGGAGTAGATTATTTATTTACCTTTCTAACAGTTTTTAGATCTTGTTTCTATGATGTGTAGAAGAGAAGAAATAATTTTTTGAATAAAGGATGTCGACTTCTTTTTTTCCCCGGAAAAACCCTCAGGTTTTAGGGAGGCTTTTTCATCACGCACTGTAGGTCGCAATGGGTTAACAAAATCACTTATTTTTAATGCACATGAGGCAAAGGTTTGGCTTACCTGAAGGCATTCCACCATGTCTTTGAGATTCTGTTTGAACTCTGCAAGAGGCACGTGCTGGCGGGGGTTGAGAGAGCCGTCATTCGAGTCATTAGCACCAAGGAAAATGACCACAGCTGCCGTCTCTTTGGCCTCGGCTGCAGTGAACACCTGTGGCATCAACATCTTCACCCATCGCGAGTTGTAGCCTGAGAACCCCCGGTTGAAGACATCACATGTCCTGTAACAATCAACCCATGACTTTAGTATAGGTTACACATTTGATTCGCTGATGGACTGACGAATGGATGGATGGACATACAATGATACAGATGGACACACACAGATGGATGGATGGATGGGCACACGGATGGATGGATGGATGGATGGACAGACAGCACAGGAATGGGCGGATGGACATACAGATGGACACACACAGATAGATGGATGGATGGATGGGCGGGCACACAGATGGATGGGCGGGCACACAGATGGATGGACGGAAGGATGGACAGACAGCTAAGGAACGGATGGACATACAGCACAGGAATGGACGGACATACAGATGGACACACACAGATGAATGGATGGATGGATGGGCACACAGATGGATGGACGGATGGATGGACAGACAGACATATGGATGTAATGATCAACATAACTTAAATACAGATAATACAAATCTGTCTCCCTGATAGGATTAGGAGGCACACTTTTACACACACACACACACACACACACACACACACACACACACACACACACACACACACACACACACACACACAAAGACAGACACAAAGACACACACACACACAGACAGACTGACAGACACATAGACAGACACACACACACACACACACACACACACACACACACACACACACACACACACACACACACAGACAGACAGACAGACACATAGACAGACACACACACACACAAAGACAGACACACACACACACACAGATCCACAAGAAAAAGGAAAAGAAGATGCACATGAGAAAGAAGATGGGGAAAGAAAGAAAAGCAAGCAAGGAAAAATGAAAGATGCAAAAGGGGGAAAATGGGAAAGAGGAAAAAAGAAAGAAAGAAACGAAAGAGAAGCATGGACCAGAGGATAGATGTAAGGATAAAGAGACATTAGACAAAGACTTCATAACAATTAACATATGCATCTGATACACTGAGAAACACTTACCTTACATATCACAAAATCTGATAGAACTAAAGCATTTTATTTCTTTCTTTTGATTTAGCAAAGTACAGAGTTTTCCAACACTGAGACTGAGGGGCTCAAAGTCAAACAGGAAATGAACAGTAGACTTTCATGGGCATGCATGACCACAGCAAGTACACAACTGCTGACAAAGGTGGGTGGGGACTGGAGTGCAAGGCAAGCCTACCTCTGCAGATGGTCTGCCAGGAGAGCGATCCAGCACCCATCGTAGCCAAAGCCAAACTGAAACCCAACAAGAGCACCATCACATCACCACTGATTAGAATGATGCCACTAGGAAGAGTTGATTGGAAACTTGATTAATTGTTGTTAATCCCCAATCTTACAACTCAAACTCAAATTCTTGTATTCAACTGAGCTTATCACACATCCAAAAATAAATCTTAAAACTTAAGCATATTTCATTCATGAAGTCTTGCTTTATATTATTATAAGAGAGGGTCACCATCTGCAAATTCATTTAGACAATTGACAGAAATCAACACATCCATGGTTTTTTCAATAAGATTAATAACCTCTTAGGAATCTTAGAACTAAGCACTAAAATTCAGACTGAGCTGGAGGATAGCAGACGCCTTCAATGGAACGCTAAAACAACGGCTGGCCTTCCACCCACCCGCCTACAGAACTCATTCCTGTCAAAGACAATTAGGTATTTTGCAACTGCCGTTTTCGTCTTTGTGCTGGGAGACAGTGAATAGTGCTGCGAGACACATGGATGCAATTCTCTTCATTGGAATGGACACTCTACTCGCTCGCAGCGCTAAATGTGGTGGTCAGTGGTAAGGTTGGAGTCAAGTAAGACGCAGGGGCGAAGTCGAGTTGCTTTCCACTCTTTATTGGCCGTTGGTACAAGCTCTTAGTAAATGAACTTCTGGACCCGGGTGGTGAAATGGTCTCTCTGGCTGCGTGCAGTCTCCCCCTTATCAAGCGGATGCACGGACCTCACAGGAGCCAGGGTGTGGATTGTTCCACAAATCCTAACCCATGGCTCCGGGGTTGTGTTTCTATTTGGCAGAAAGGAGAGATTACTTAATTGATCTCGCTTTGAAGTAACTTCTTACAAATGTTGCCTCATTCAGCATAACACAGTCTATTGAATGAATCATATGCTGTTGCAAGTGGTTGTCTTACTTGAGAGGAAACATCAGATTTATCTAGTCAAAATGTTACAATTCAGATGCCAGAGTGGGAGAACAGGCTCACTAGCCAGGGGTCACTCTAATGTAAGGAGGAGAGGTTGCAGAGCGGTCAGCTGGTCAGCTTGCCTTACAGAAAGGATGGTAAGGGGGGTTGGAAAGAGGTCTGACACACAGAGATCTGACACACAGGATAGGGGGGTGGGAAGAGACAGAAGCAGGGATAACTGAATAGAGGATGAACACGGCAGATGTACAATACACTTGGTGATAGGTGCACCCTATCACAGTATGATTAAGGAGTTATCAGCCTGTGTAGGTTATTTAAGGCCATTGATCACACAAAAATCAGAGCTGGTGAGAATAAGAGCATGCCATGATTTCCCTACTTATTCGCCTCTTACAAATCATGTAGGGAGACGTGGTGGGTCTCTCCTTTTAGCCCCCAACCCACAGGGGATCGGGGGTAGTGGACTAATGCCCTGAGCATGGAAGTTCACTGTTGGTGTAAGAAATAAAATTCGTTTAAAAATATATAGTTTCGTGGTTACCAAAGAAAGTCTGTGTGTTTTGTTGGATACTATTATCCTCGATTTGTTTACCGTTTAACGTGATGTATCTTGTCATAAAACAATTAAAATAATTTTCGAAAATCAAAAGGAGGGTGCTTAGTGCTCCGCTTTCCCCAATGTATTATTGTCAAAAACATCAGATGTTTCCACGTTGTGAACTTGTGGATGCAAAAATGGCCATTAATCATTGCGTTTTTCGTGGTTGAGGTCAATCTCCAAGAAAAGTGAATAGCACCAGACAACACGAGTTTGACCCACATCAAAACGACACTGCACGTTGACCCATTCACGGTGATAATCCACAACCTAATCATTCATCACGACTTGCTACTGAGTGAGAGTAAACAATTGGAGGCCATTGATGATTGATTGAATGATTGATGATTGATAATCGGTGGCAAGATAAGCATTATGTTGCATGCTGCTGTGAGAACAATGTGGACAACTGCAGTCTTCCCGCTTTTTCCAGCCCATACATTTACACAGCTAAATAAAGGAAGCGAAGACACCGGGTCGATAAACTGCTGCAGCTACGTCGATGCCGATGCCAATGGTAGGCGTCGTTTTATCAGGAGACACCGGCGCGCTGCATGACGCGACCGGTGAATGTAATCCAGACCCCCCTCAAATTTGAATACCACGGTGGCGGAGAACTTTCCCAACACTTCCTCACATTCGTAAAAACTAGAGCAAGCAGCTATCACAGGCTGCCGCAAGCGCCAAAACTCTGTCAAATGCACTGGACTTAGACTAGAAGGGAGCATGCAAAATTGTCTTGCTCAGAACATTTCACCTAAGGCCGAGGCAGGCGTTCGAGGTATCAGCTTGAAAAGCGCTAACCTCCGACGGCGTCTCTTCCTTCGGCAGCCGCCATCACTACCCCCGCCTCACCTGCCGGGCTTGCCAGCAGATCCTGCAGCCGTTACTGTTGCTGTTGCACTGACCTGTGTGAGGGAGTCTCCAAACAGGTAGACGCGTGGCCAGCACCTGTTGTCCCCTTGGATAGCGGATGTCATTGTCTCTAGAGGCACCGCTGGAGTCTGCACACACACTGACGAAGAGTAGCGTCACAGCGCTCTAGAGGAGGTCAGTCGCTCGTGCCGGTGATGAGGGAAAAAGACTCCCGGTGCTCGTTGAAAAGGCCACCCCATGATTAAAGTTTAAAAGAGGGTGATATTTTGAAAAGCACGATGTAGCTCTCTGCTGTGACTTTCTTTGTTGCAGTCTCTTAATCATGCCTGTTTGGATTATTTGATTAATACAGTTGATTTTTTTACCCTGTCAATAGCTTTTCTTTTGTTTGAGACACTGAACAACACTGATATTTTGAAAGTCTTAATTCTATCTTTGCCTTTTTGTAGGTGTGAGTAACTGAGAAAATAAACATGTTTATGATATTGTGAATAACCCAGATTCTTCCCGTCCCAGGGATAGAACCACGGCACTGCGCCTCGCACATCCTCCAACCCCAAAGCATGCTCGCCCATCTCCGCCTGTCCAAAGACATGGTTTCAATAAGCGAGTAGAGGCTGAGGGGCTGACACTAGTGACAGTGTAGGCGGTGAAAGAGGGGAGAGCACTGCACTACAAACATGCTTATGCTTTACCGTATCCACATGCTGTGGTAGAAAACAAAACTATGTGCAGTATGTGGCACTGCAAATACTTAGAAGACTGCAAGAACATGCATGCAACATTAAAATGACCTAAAACCTACTTATTTTTCCTGCATGTGATTTCTTAACCTATTCATGTATTCCATGCACATCAAAATCAACCACCCAGCCTGGTTTTTTTATAGTAAAGTTTTCTCTGCTCTGCTTATTATTTCGTCTGTCACCTTTTCCTTTTTTTTTGAAAATGAACATTTGAATACGATGAGTTGTGTGAAATCTGATGTATTTGAGAGGACCTTTTATTACTATAAGAAACAATGTTAGATTTGTGATGATCTTATGCCTGACTGGCAGAATACACCTTTGATGTTGCATCTTTACATTTGGTATTTGTTTATTGCCTCTGTTCATGTAGCAGTAAAATGTTTTGCAGCTTAGCAACTCTGGAAGGATAATTAAACTATTATTATCTCTCTGCGACAAGATCGCATGCATCTATGACAGTCAAATTGATGATGAAAGAAAATTTTTAGGTAGAAGTAAGCACTTTGAATACTAAGCCATGCAAATTGAAACAAAACATCCCTTTGGTATTCCTTGCCTCCTCTCCCCACCCCACCCCCCACCCCCAGCCCTTCCCCCCACATGGTACACAGATTTCTAATCTCATCTCCAACTTTGGAGAGAGAGAGAAATCCCAACCTTTACATTTTAGCATTAGTATTATGATTCCAGTGGAGCAGTTGAGTGTTGATTCATATTCAAGCAACAAAAGAGTTGAAAATATGCATCATGTTCCATATTAAGCTTTCCCACTCACCTCCACCCCTCACCCCCACCCCTCCACCCTCACCCCCCATATGCTTGTAGCAGCCGCCTCCAAAACACCACTCTCTAGCTCTTGCATAAAGGGATGTATAGATAAAGAGATGTCCCTAGACAAACATTGTAGAGGACAAAGGAAACTGACAGTCAGTTTGGAAGATGAGAAAAGGTTGGTCTAATATGGACAGTGGAGGAATCTTACTGTCCAGTGTCACAGAGAGTATGCAGAGTGAAGATAAGGGACACCAGCTGTCTGCAAATAGGACAATCTTTGTTGTGTCAATTAAGGCAGGGCTGACCAGTTGCTGCTGAATGTTCCTCCACAGTTGAAATCTGTGCACCCAGGTGGACAGGTACAGTTGCAAGAGGCTATATGCACATGTAGATAAGACTGGACATATTTCTGAAAAGTTTTGTTGACCACACAAAGCCAATTTGGTTTCCTTGTTGATGCTAACACAGAATCCGGTCTCTTCAACCCTTCAAGCACGTGCTGCACTGATAGCTATATTTTGTGTAGTGAATGCATGCAACTTTAAAGGGACTCTGGCTCTGTGGTTTACACTGGTCCTTACCCCTGTGGGTTGGGGGTGGGGGTGGGGGGTGGGGCAGCAGGGGTAAGAATTGACCCACCATGTCTCCCTAAATGTTTCAGAAAAGGCGAATAACTTGGGAAATTGTGTCTTGACTTGTTCTTATTTTAACCAATTCTAGCATTTTTGTGATGAATGGCCTTACAAAGCCTACAAGGGCTGATAGGCCATAAAACTCTATCCATCCATCCATCCATCCGACTGGCCCTGCTGTCACCTTCTGCACCGAAGGTGCTCCCCTTTGTGTTGTATAATGGCTGCAACTGCTCTGTTGTGCAAATGTCTACAACTTGAATGGCTGGGCCTGCCCATGTAATTAAAGAGAAGAAATGGAAACATGTGCTGATTTGATATGTTTCTCATCAGCAGCTTGACTTAGAAAATCTGGGAGCAGAAGCTTTAAAATGATGGTGGTAGTGGTCAGGGAGCAGAAGCTTTAAAATGATGGTGGTAGTGGTCAGGGAGCAGAAGAGCATGAAGAGCCAAACTTTTGAATCCTCACCTTTCCTGTAAATGTCTTTACTTCCTACCATCTCTACCATTCCCATATTTACCATCTCTACCATTCCCATATTTACCATCTCTACCATTCCCATATTTACCATGACATCATTCTCATGATGAGGGAGGAGGTAGTGGTGATGGCACAGGAATGGAGATGGACATTTTCATGTATGTTTGAAAGTTATTGGAAACCAAGGAATGCATATGGATAGCCATCGGTATATCGTGTAGCCCTGTCATGTGCAGTATTTGTCATGTATTGCATATAAATGAGGAGTAAAATCTGCAATGTACTGCAATAGCATTTAGGTTGTGTTACACTGAATAGCACTCCACTGCACTGTATTGCATTGATCATAACACAGAGCCAAAGCCTTGTCTGCCTCTCCTCTGCAGGGTTTCAATTTTATGTTAATAAGAAACTCCACTTCAAAGATCCTCAAGTCATCATAGCAGAAAATTATGCCTCATGTGCTTTTCATTCAAGAGTAGGTGCTTATTCATGGATATATACTATGTGAACACAAAACTATTTGCACGTGCACACAAACATGCATGACATGCAACACACTATTACAATTTACATCATCATGTTTATTTTGATAAGTAAGGAAAACCAATTTTCAGTCACCAAAGAGAACATTTTCGTTATACGGCTAAGCAGAGTCAATCACATTGCTGCTGAGAAAGAGAAAATCCAGAGTTTAGATATACATGTATACTGACAAGATGGCTCTGATTCTCTTGAAGAATACTGGCAAGACCACTGACTGAGAGCAATTCATAAACTTATATCCCTTGCCTATGCTAATTCAGAAATTCTACTCCCAAGCATCCCTTCCCATGCATATAAAGTACAATGCTCGCATCTGTTACAATATTTCAAATCATTCATAGCGCATGTACAACACACGGACAGCACTACTCAGTATCAAGGTGCACCCATCCTCAAGAATAGGGCAAGCAAGAAATCAACAGCTGCAAATGAACAACAGAAAAATAAAACTGAGTGAAGCCTGTTTTTATATTGTTGAATTGTGATGTACATAAGATTCTGCACTTAAATTCCACTCACACTCTGTTACACCACATATGATTTGCATTAATAAATAGTCGTGGGATTTCCAGCTCAATGTGATGAAAATGGATATAAATACTTCTGGTTATTTGTTTGATCCAAAGTGAAGTCTGCTTAATCCCTAGTTGACTATTTGTTCTTGTCAATCAAATCTTGCTATACATATTGCTTCAAGTTACCAAGGCTCATGAATCAACTTCCTCGGTATGGATGGACAATACTGAATTTAGTTCTCAGTGAATCTTCAAACTGATTCAACCTCATTCCCTGCAATGGCAAAAACTACAAGCAGAAGTCAGATATCACATATTCTCCAATAAAAATATCAATAAAATTTTGAGTATTATTCTTGTGCTATATTCTTTGCTATGTGAACACATTAGATAAAATCAATGGATGGAAATACTGCAATTCTTAAATACTTCAACAAATAAACAACCATAACTACTAGTGTTGCACATTTCCTCATAGGCAATGCCTTGTATACTAACGTATGGGTTCACAACGAATAAAGATGTTGTCCAAGCTTTATGTATGAAACTTGAGTACAACATGCACACCGCAGTTGTCAGGTCAGTACATGCAGTTTGTTCTGTTGCTCGTGCAGAGCAAGTTGACAAGATGGTCACCACATTTTTTGCGTCAAAATCCATACGGTACCCGTATGTTTCTAGTTGTTGCACTGTGTAGATCCTGCAGCTCTGACAAAGTGAGATGATCCAGATGTGACAAATGTGACATGAGGGAAAAGTTTCCACCCACACCAGGTATGCCAAGTGTGACAGGAGGGAAAACTTTCCACCCACACCAGGTATGCCAAGTGTGACAGGAGGGAAAACTTTCCACCCACACCAGGTATGCCAAGTGTGACAAGAGGGAAAACTTTCCATCAGCACCAGGTGAACAAGAGGGGAAAGTTTCCACCCACACCAGCTGTGCCAAGTGTGACAGGAGGGAAAACTTTCCACCCACACAGCTGTGCCAAGTGTGACATGCGGGAAAACTTTCCACCCACACCAGGTATGCCAAGTGTGACAAGAGGGAAAACTTTCCAACAGCACCAGGTGTGCCAAGTGTGACATGAAGGAAAACTTTCCATCAGCGCCAAGTGTGACATGAGGGAAAACTTTCCAACAGCACCAGGTGTGACATGAAGGAAAACTTTCCATCAGCGCCAAGTGTGACAGGAGGGAAAACTTTCCAACAGCACCAGGTGTGCCAAGTGTGAAAGGAGGGAAAACTTTCCACCCACACCAGGTATGCCAAGTGTGACAGGAGGGAAAACTTTCCATCAGCACCAGGTGAACAAGAGGGGAAAGTTTCCACCCACACCAGCTGTGCCAAGTGTGACAGGAGGGAAAACTTTCCACCCACACCAGGTATGCCAAGTGTGACATGCGGGAAAACTTTCCACCCACACCAGGTATGCCAAGTGTGACAAGAGGGAAAACTTTCCATCAGCGCCAAGTGTGACATGAGGGAAAACTTTCCAACAGCACCAGGTGTGCCAAGTGTGACATGAAGGAAAACTTTCCATCAGCGCCAAGTGTGATATGAGGGAAAACTTTCCAACAGCACCAGGTGTGCCAAGTGTGACATGAGGGAAAAGTTTCCATCAGCACCAGACACGCTCCTGTGGCACACACTGCTGTTTGGATCACCTGTAGTCAAGCTACTGTGGTAGGTCCACAAAGCTCTATGACCACCGGTTCCGGCTGGTGAGAGGGGCATCTATAGTAGCAGCCGCTGCTTGTAAGAACACACAGAAGCCAAAGATTCTAAGATTCTATTCTCCCCCCATTCCCTACCCCCAAAAGTACAAAAGTTTACCAAGTCAGAAAATTAAGTATTCATCAAAAACACTAGGAATATGTGTCAAAATTGCATTTCAAGGCAGATATCTTCACAATCTTGGCTCAACAGACTTTTCATGGCTGACTGCAAAGTACAGCAGGAACAGAGCCTAGCAATTCACAGGGATGGATGCTTGCCTGCAGTGTTCTTGATACGACTTTTGGGTGCCCACTTCATATGCTTGATGACAAAATTCTTCACATCAAACATAACCACTTCTAAGTACAGCCTCTATAACTAGTCACAACTTCTTCGATGAAACAGTGGCAGCTGGCCACCACATGAAGTACCACTCAAGAAGCAAAAAGAAGGAAATTTCAAGGTGAATTTTTTACAAGAAGTAAACAGAATTAACTTATTAATTTTAAACAGCCAACCTCTTTTAAAGAAATAGATATAGAGTAAGATTTCTTGAACCATTTGTATAAAATACACCCTGCCATTATTTGAACATACTGGAGAGAAAAAAACCCGTCACACCATGAAAATGTATAGACATTTGTCATCACTGCAAAATCTTTCACTGCAAGCATTGCAGCATGATAAAATGGTCAACTTGTCAACTACAACATCAGCAATAAACATCCCTTTTCTGTAACAAGCAAGTCAAAAGATGGGCCATTTTTTATAAACAGCATGCATTAAGCAATGCTGGATGTTCAACTACAAAACTGATTCTGCCAAGTCAAAACGAAAAAAGTTCCAGAAAATCATTGTATTATATACCTGGATGTGATGCAAAAGTGTATCAATTTCTCCTGTGTGAAATTTCTTGTTATCTGTTAAATTCCCAAACACTCAAGTCCATAATTTGACCAATCATTGTCAGCATTCATCAAATTTATAAGAAAAAAAATCACCTTAAGAGATGCAAATTGTTACTGTTAATGAGCATCCTCATTAGCAAACGCCCTATCATAACTGCATTTGAACAGGTGTTATGCACCCACTGCTTGTGCAAAAAAATGCAGGCAAGCTATTAAGACTATTAAGTATCTTCTGGTTTTGCATTACATCACACAATGATGACTACACAATAAATAGCCCGTATAATAATAAATCATTCCAATAAGCATGCAGTTAAAACGTCACATTAACAACCTCTATCAAAACTCAAAGATATGTAAGGGTATAAAATGGAAAACAATACTACTGAGTATGGATTTGGTGCTAAAACCAATGGTGGACCCTAGCTTTGGTGTATCACAGATAAACACGACGAGGGGGAAAAGCTCTGCAGCAAAATGGCAACTGCAAGCAACAGCGATGCAGGGGATCATGTCAGTAATGGCAAACAAGCAACTGCTCAGGCAAAGTCCCTTCA
This sequence comes from Theodoxus fluviatilis, assembly GCA_034096865.1. Classification (NCBI taxonomy): domain Eukaryota; kingdom Metazoa; phylum Mollusca; class Gastropoda; order Cycloneritida; family Neritidae; genus Theodoxus; species Theodoxus fluviatilis. Next base: position 88,571 of record JAWQFJ010001248.1, read on the forward strand.
AACACTACACACAAAAACCCAACCTCTGTGGTTGCATTGTTAATACTGTTTGATGAAAAACTTGTTCACAACTGGCAACACCTCACCATCAGACTGAGTGGAGAGTTAAGACTACGTGTGTGTGTGTGTATGTGTGTGTATGTGTGTTTGTGTGTGTGTTAGTGTGTGTGCATGTGTGTGTTTGTGTGTGTGTGTGTGTGTGTGCATGCAAACACATGCTTAGTTGTATGTGGGCATTTGAATATGTATGTGTGTGCATGCCAGTCTGTCCTATGTACAGTTTCTATCAAACTGATGTCATTACATCTGGTTCAATGTAAAATGCTGAATTTCTTTGCAACCAAATGACAAGCCTGGCCCCCTGCAATATTATTTCAATTTGTATAAACTACTGAAAATCTTATAACGCTGTTCAATCCTCGTTTTTTTTTTAAGTTTGTTTCATTTACTATTCATAGCTACTGAGGAAATGGGGACTACATAGATATTGTTTCAATGTTACAATCACAATCTCTCAATGAGAAAAAACTGTCTCCACTACAGAAATGAAAAAAGCAGAATTAATATCAGTAAGAATAAGTTTTTTTTTTTGGGGGGGGTCATTAGTTTGCATTTCACTGTCAGTTTCTGCCAACCTAAGGCAAGGTCACCTCACATCAACAGATACTTTTGCTTAGGTCCATCTCCATTAACACACGGATTGTCATCTTTCTTCACAACATTGCATTTCCAACAACCAAGCAGTGGACAAATACTGATGAAGGGGATACAACAGCTGTATCCAACACTAGAATCACACTCCCCTCAGACCAAGTATTGCACATGATTTCAGGCCTTCTTCCCCACCCATCCCAAGCACAGTGACAAAGGGCAGTTGCAAAATGACAGTATGACGGAATGGCGACCAAATAGCACATGTTCCCTCAAGTCCCGCACTCTGCAGCTTCCAATAAAGCTATGGTGGTTCATGGCTTCAGCTCAGCCAGTCGGCACTCAATCCCCCTCAGATTACTCGTTGCATGCTCTCTGCTCGCATCTTGATCAGTCGCCCATTGGGGAAGGACCCAGTCTCCTTGAAGATGTTCTGGAACGAGGGATAGAGGGAGGAGTTTGAAAGACTGCAGAAACAGGCCTCGATTCAAAGCAACTTTTGGTTGATCACATGTTCAAGCTAGCACTCATGTCTGATAGATATGATGTTCTTTGTGATAGCTGCTGTTCCATGATACACAATTTGGGGATTAATGTGACAAAAAAGTAAATAAAATTTAATACAGATATTTTTTTTAAGGTGGAACAAGAAGGGCAAAGCCCATACGACTCACATGCTTGACCTTGACCTTTATATGACCTTGACCTTCAGGTGGCCTTCAAGGTCAAGGTCAAACAACTAAACCTACCAATGACATCATACACAAAGAAATGCTTTACACATTTTTCCTACCAAAATACATGTGACCTTGACCCAAGGTCAAGGTCATCCAAGGTCATGCAACACAAAGCTGTTAATTCAAGACATAGGAAGCTCAATGGTGCTTATTGGCACTTTCTACCATGAGATATAGTCACTTTTAGTGGTTCACTACCCCATTTTGGTCACATTTCATAAGGGTCAAAGTGACCTTGACCTTGATGATATGTGAACAAATGTGTCTCATGATGAAAGTATAACATGTGCCCCACATAATTATTAAGTTTGACACAGTTATCTTCCATAGTTCAGGGTCAAGGTCACTTCAAAATATGTATACAATCCAACTTTGAAGAGCTCCTGTGACCTTGACCTTGAAGCAAGGTCAACCAAACTGGTATCAAAAGATAGGGCTTGCTTTGACCTATTTACCACTTGTAGCTAAGGTCGCCATTCTCAATAACGTGGGAGAAAATTGGGAAAATGTGAAAAATGACTGTTTTTGAGACCACATTTATGGCTCCTGTGACCTTGACCTTGAAGCAAGGTCAAGTCACTGTGTATGTTTTTTGAGGCCTTGTCATCATACACCATCATGCCACATTTGGTGTTGATAGACTTAATAGTGTCCGAGAAAAATCCAACGTTTAAGTTTTTTACGCCCGGACGGACGGACGCCCGGACGGACGGACGCCCGGACGGACGGACGGACGACACGGCTCAGTACATAGACTCACTTTTGCTTCGCATGTGAGTCAAAAAGTGGATACAAGAAAATTGATTGATAGTGTATGGGTACAACTGCTGACTAATTCTGCACACAGTACTAAATGTGCCCACTCATGTTTTGGAGTTTATACAGCAGTGTATTCTGTCACTCTCCTTCTGATATATGCCTCTGACAATGTCATCTGGGTATCTCAATACAAGATCATGAAGTGAAAATGTTCATTAGCATCATACGAAAGTTCATGCTCTCAATCACCACAGTCAACTGCCCTCATTGTTCCAAACAAGTCCACTGACATGGACTTGTGTGCACCACTCACATTCATGAAGGAATGGCATTCGATGGCTTGCTTGTCAGTCATCATCTTCTTGAGGACATCCACCACCCCATTGAATGTGTTGCACATCAGGATGTTGGAACTGTTCCTCTTGATGATGGTCAGAGCCACTCGAAGCAAGATCTTGGGCCCCTCCACAAACAGGCAGTCCCATATCCTTAGGACAGTCTGAAGGGAAAAAAATCACAACTGTGACATGTTATGATTCAGTCTGCAGTTGTATATTGCTTTTAAAGAGAGTTACATTGTGTGTGTGTGTGTGTTTGTGTGTGTGTGTGTGTGTGTGTGTGTGTGTGTGTGTGTGTGTTTGTGTGTGTGTTTGTGTGTTTGTGTGTGTGTGTTTGTGTTACGGACCGGCTAACTGGGCCTAGGGTTAGCCTAGCCCGCACAATGAAAATAAAAGAAAGGACACAAACACCAGCATATATTTATGACTGATGTGTATTAAACACCCTTGCCTTACGGCACCCACTCAAGCAGCATCGGCCCCCACCAGGGCACAAAGGCGCTAACGAAGCTCAGGCAGCCTCGGCCCACACCAGGGCACAAAGGCGCTAACATAGCTCAAACAAGTGACCAAGCGGCCCCCGCCAACAGTCTCCACACCGGCCCCCGCCAGTAGAGCTCCGAGTCTCAGTTTGGGAAGTACTGGACTGTCAACATGCAGACAAACCCCGAAAACAACGCAAACTAACTCATCCGTTCCTTCACTATCAATCACCATACATACGTGGTATTTACAATATTAAATGACAGCTGATAAAATCACCACTCACCCATCTCCCTGGGGTTCATTCACTTGAGTGTCTCACACAGCCTTCGCTCGACAAATATACAATCAATCAGATCATCCACTCACATTTGAACACTCCTCAGCCACCACGTCACCAACTCATGCTAAAAGTAATCACAATCAAAACAAAATCACGTGCACACACCACACAGCACATTCGGTTCATAACAGTTTGTGTGTGTGTGTGTGTTTGCGTGTGTCCGTGACTGTGTGTGTGTGGTGTATGGATGTGTTTTTTAGGCCCCGAAAGCTCCACAGACATGGGTTCCAGCTGAGGAGGGGAGTATTGTGCAGTGGCTGCCATATGCTTAGTGTGTGTGTATGTGTGTGTGCGCGTGCGCGTGCGCGTGCGCGTGTGTGCATGTGCATGTGAATAAAGACAAAACTTGTCTGACACTTCTACAAGAGTTGCTTCCCTTCCACTAAGTTTGAGCCAATGCATTCCTTCCCGTCTCTTTGTCCTATGTCTACTGTCCCTCCAGTCACCAATGTAAGCAAATATTCATGGAATATTTGTATACACACAGTTTCAATAGGTTTTTAACAAAATCAATATACCCCCAAAAGGATAGTTAATCTGATCTCCATTTTCTAAAAATCCAATTAGGTAACCTGACCAACACTATCTTTTTGCCCACCCTAAACTTGTCCCCCCATCATGCAAAAAAAATAAGGGGGGGGGGGGGGGGGGAGAGAGAGAATGGAAGAAATCTATGGTAATAAAAAAACTGTGTGCCGTCTCATCATATGCGGAAATGGGCATTCAGGGAATCCACTATTAAAGTAAAAAAATTATTCTTTTGTCACCAAAAGAGAAAAAGTGATTTGTGCTCAATTTGGCCTCTTCTGTGTATAAAAAAATTAAATAAAAAGTTCAGGCCAACCTACTGACCTTGGTTTTTTTCCATGTTACTGTAACCACAACTATTTTTTCTTTTGGCCTTAGCTACATGGCATGTGTCTTGTACATACTGATGGACATTGGCCTTAGCTACATGGCATGTGTCTTGTACATACTGATGGACATTGGCCTTAGCTACATGGCATATGTCTTGTACATACTGATGGACATTGGCCTTAGCTACATGGCATGTGTCTTGTACATACTGATGGACATTGGCCTTAGCTACATGGCATGTGTCTTGTACATACTGATGTACATTGGCCTTAGCTACATGGCATGTGTCTTGTACATACTGATGGACATTGGCCTTAGCTACATGGCATGTGTCTTGTACATACTGATGGACATTGGCCTTAGCTACATGGCATGTGTCTTGTACATACTGATGGACATTGGCCTTAGCTACATGGCATGTGTCTTATACATACTGATGGACATTGGCCTTAGCTACATGGCATGTGTCTTGTACATACTGATGGACATTGGCCTTAGCTACATGGCATGTGTCTTGTACATACTGATGTACATTGGCCTTAGCTACATGGCATGTGTCTTATACATACTGATGGACATTGGCCTTAGCTACATGGCATGTGTCTTGTACATACTGATGGACATTGGCCTTAGCTACATGGCATGTGTCTTATACATACTGATGGACATTGGCCTTAGCTACATGGCATGTGTCTTGTACATACTGATGGACATTGGCCTTAGCTACATGGCATGTGTCTTGTACATACTGATGGACATTGGCCTTAGCTACATGGCATGTGTCTTATACATACTGATGGACATTGGCCTTAGCTACATGGCATGTGTCTTGTACATACTGATGTACATTGGCCTTAGCTACATGGCATGTGTCTTGTACATACTGATGGACATTGGCCTTAGCTACATGGCATGTGTCTTGTACATACTGATGGACATTGGCCTTAGCTACATGGCATGTGTCTTGTACATACTGATGTACATTGGCCTTAGCTACATGGCATGTGTCTTGTACATACTGATGGACATTGGCCTTAGCTACATGGCATGTGTCTTATACATACTGATGTACATTGGCCTTAGCTACATGGCATGTGTCTTGTACATACTGATGTACATTGGCCTTAGCTACATGGCATATGTCTTGTACATACTGATGTACATTGGCCTTAGCTACATGGCATGTGTCTTGTACATACTGATGGACATTGGCCTTAGCTACATGGCATGTGTCTTGTACATACTGATGTACATTGGCCTTAGCTACATGGCATGTGTCTTGTACATACTGATGTACATTGGCCTTAGCTACATGGCATATGTCTTGTACATACTGATGTACATTGGCCTTAGCTACATGGCATGTGTCTTGTACATACTGATGGACATTGGCCTTAGCTACATGGCATATGTCTTGTACATACTGATGTACATTGGCCTTAGCTACATGGCATGTGTCTTGTACATACTGATGTACATTGGCCTTAGCTACATGGCATATGTCTTGTACATACTGATGGACATTGGCCTTGGCTACATGGCATGTGTCTTGTACATACTGATGGACATTGGCCTTAGCTACATGGCATGTGTCTTGTACATACTGATGGACATTGGCCTTAGCTACATGGCATGTGTCTTGTACATACTGATGGACATTGGCCTTAGCTACATGGCATGTGTCTTGTACATACTGATGGACATTGGCCTTAGCTACATGGCATGTGTCTTGTACATACTGATGTACATTGGCCTTAGCTACATGGCATGTGTCTTGTACATACTGATGGACATTGGCCTTAGCTACATGGCATGTGTCTTGTACATACTGATGTACATTGGCCTTAGCTACATGGCATGTGTCTTGTACATACTGATGTACATTGGCCTTAGCTACATGGCATGTGTCTTGTACATACTGATGGACATTGGCCTTAGCTACATGGCATGTGTATTGTACATACTGATGGACATTGGCCTTAGCTACATGGCATGTGTCTTATACATACTGATGGACATTGGCCTTAGCTACATGGCATGTGTCTTGTACATACTGATGGACATTGGCCTTAGCTACATGGCATGTGTCTTGTACATACTGATGGACATTGGCCTTAGCTACATGGCATGTGTCTTGTACATACTGATGGACATTGGCCTTAGCTACATGGCATGTGTCTTGTACATACTGATGGACATTGGCCTTAGCTACATGGCATGTGTCTTGTACATACTGATGGACATTGGCCTTAGCTACATGGCATGTGTCTTGTACATACTGATGGACATTGGCCTTAGCTACATGGCATGTGTCTTGTACATACTGATGGACATTGGCCTTAGCTACATGGCATGTGTCTTGTACATACTGATGGACATTGGCCTTAGCTACATGGCATATGTCTTGTACATACTGATGGACATTGGCCTTAGCTACATGGCATATGTCTTGTACATACTGATGGACATTGGCCTTAGCTACATGGCATGTGTCTTGTACATACTGATGGACATTGGCCTTAGCTACATGGCATGTGTCTTGTACATACTGATGGACATTGGCCTTAGCTACATGGCATATGTCTTGTACATACTGATGTACATTGGCCTTAGCTACATGGCATGTGTCTTGTACATACTGATGTACATTGGCCTTAGCTACATGGCATGTGTCTTGTACATACTGATGGACATTGGCCTTAGCTACATGGCATGTGTCTTATACATACTGATGGACATTGGCCTTAGCTACATGGCATGTGTCTTATACATACTGATGGACATTGGCCTTAGCTACATGGCATGTGTCTTGTACATACTGATGGACATTGGCCTTGGCTACATGGCATGTGTCTTGTACATACTGATGGACATTGGCCTTAGCTACATGGCATGTGTCTTGTACATACTGATGTACATTGAGGCAACCTTACAGCAACAAGCAGCAAACCATGGTCCTTCTTAAACTCAGGCATGCAATGCATACCATTTCACTTCAGTTTAAAATTTCAAGGAATAAGCAGCATTTTGTCTCAAGTGCTCTGATGAGAACTGAGTTACATCAATGGGAACAAGTGATATAACACAACTCACTAATCAATCTCTGTCATTCAGCATAACTAGCCAACAGAACCATCAGCCATTATAAACTTGGATTTTACCACAGCTTCAAATCCGAGTTACAAACACTACTTTGTCCTGTATACTCACATAACCAGTAATATTTATGCAACCTGCATATAAAATATAAGACTCTTTCCATGGTCTTCCAATGTGAAACAGGTCAAGCCCTGGCCCATTCTGTGAACCCGAGTCATGTGACTCTGGCGAAGTTCGCATTCAATGTCTAATAGACTTGACCCTTCGCATTACAGCATTGCACCAAAAATAGTTCATTCTGGATGCTTTTCCCCCCATTTATTACAGAAATCATTCAGATGTCAAAACTTGTTTCCATTTTAACACAAACATTTTATTTTATCGAATAAACGCTTCTTTATTGCTTCAACAAACGTAAGTTATGAGTTTTGTGCAAAATAGTCTTAGAACTACTTTAACAGCGTATGTCAGGGAGCAGAGGGTTATCCCACAAGCCTCTTGTGTGACCTCATGCATATTTGCAGACGGAATCCTTCCATCACGTGATATGAACTGTGCTAGAGACTCTTTCGCTGGCAGGCGAAGTCTCTAGTGGACTAAAATGGCCTTGGCCTACCTCATTGACCTCATCAAGATGCACGACCCCATGAAGAGTCTTCGTTCATCAGACAGAAGACTTCTTACAGTCCCACAATCAAGACTGAGAATTTAGGATGATCGGTCCTTCATTGTAGTGGGATTGAGACTTTGGAATCAGCCTCCTGATACCCTGAAGTTGCGTCCATTTTTGGCCTATATCAACGCTGGCCTCAAAACATCTTTTCCATCTCCATGGTGTCACACCATGAACACATTCATGTATTTTGGCAAATGACACCAAAAATGTATAATATGCATTCCTAATTCTGTGCATGAATGATACTTGGTGAACATCTACGATGCACCTACCCCTCTGTATAACTGCTTTAGCTTTGGTTCAACGTCTATGACGTGCTAAAGCGAAATCCAAAATAAAAAAGTATTAACGGGAACTTCCCTTTTTTTCCAACTTATATACAATACAAACATGGGTCTTAGACCCATGCCCACTCACCTCAACAGGCATGACGTCCGCAAAGAGGCAGATGAACCACTTGGCCCCGACCACACACCAGGGCACACTCATGGCCTCCATGTGGGAGTGAATCTCTGGACACTTCCACCTGGCAACACAAACAGACAGATTCACAGGCAACATTCACTGCTGAGTGTACACAATGCACAGTCACAGACCCGTGCTTGAAAGCACCATCTGCTTCCTTCACTGGGTTACAAAATGTGTTCTGCAATGAAGGTTTCAGTTTATATCTGTATTCTACTGTAGCTGAGATGCCATTGAGTACGCAGTTCATGAATAGGTTCAACTTCATTAATCAAAAAGATTGACTTCCAGCAAATGGTAACAGCAGAAAAGGAGCCATTATCAGTAATGATTTCATGTATGTGCCATGCAGTCTTTCAGGAAATAAGGAATTACTGTTCAGGTTCACTCCTTTCAGGGCTGCACTACTCCACATTGTTCACCAACAATCTAAATGAATCAAGCACAATGTTGTGATATAGGCCATGGGATTAACACATAGATGTGATCCATACATAAACAAAAGTGATTGTGAAAAAAAAGTCATTTGATTTTCAAACCTACTATTGCTAATCCAACAACAAAAAGTGCATTCATCAGATTTTGTTTTTGATGGAATGGGTGAAATATTCCTTGCTGCTCATCGTTTCATCATTCTACACCCATATAGCTATGCTGATCAGCAAATCACAGATACAGAGCAGGTAAGCTCTAATTATCATTAGCAAGTGAAAAGTCATGAAAGAAGTCAAGCAAGGTGAATACAGTGCATTCTACATGTATATCTGTAAAAGCTGTCAGGATTTGCCCTTCAGCAGATAGCTTACATGACAATTTCACCCAGGAGTTCCTGCTCTGCCTTCAAACCATTCATGTCAGGGGAGTAGAAGTCTGCAAGACAGTCATAGAAACAGTGACCTGATGGTGAAACAACCAACAATGCATGAAAGACAAAACAAAAATGGCCACAAGGATTGCTAGGATCTATGGGAATCCCTGATGTAATTACGGATAAAATGATTTGGGGCATAGCTTTTCTGCAGTTTATCAATGTATGAAGCAAAAAGCAACTGCAGATGAAGTTGTATGCTGCCTGCATTAAAGATTGGCAAACAATTCAAGTGTGATTGTAAATCATTTAATAAACGCTGATCTATTGTGCTCCAGTTCATAAGCATGCAGTAAAAGATTGATTGGAGAACATATTCTTTTACTCTACAAAAAGAGTGCCCTTCCCTCCAATGCACGTGCACACACACACACACACACAAACACACACACACACACACACACACACACACACAAACAAACATACACATGCACAAACAAACACATGCACTTTTATGGCTCCTGCACATAACTTTTTTGGTTTGCTTTCCTCACCCAACTCTTATGCTATTGGTTCCCCTCCTGCTCTGGGTGCAATACGCATCATGCCCTTACTTCCACACACTTACACACGTACATGGACACATACACACACACACACATGGGCACACACACACATGGGCACACACACACACGTGGGCACACACACATGGGCACATGCACACACACATGGGCACACACATACACACACACACACACACACACACGGGCACACACACACACACACACACACACACACACACACACACACACATGGGCACACACACACACACACACACACATGGGCCGCACACATGGGCACAAACACACACACACACACATGGGCACACACACACACACACACACACACACACACACACACACACACACACACACACATGCAGACCAATGTGGCAGTACAAAAGCTGACCAGGCAGGATGCGGTTGATGAGGGTGTCAAACAACCAGAACACCTTCTCCTCCTCCTTCAGTACCAGCAGCAGCATCGCTGCCACAAAGTTCATGCCCTGGCAAAGGACAGTGCATTTTGACATGGTGCTTGGACAATCTTCTTCTGAAAGTCTGGGAGAAATGTCAGTGTTAAAATGACTTAAGTAATCCTGAAAGGACACCAAGCAAGTACAACAGTCATTCAAGAGACTTGAATATAGGAAACATACAGAACTATTGATCTGTAGAGGAAAGTATTTTTTTTTTAATGAAAACCTCATACAGGGAATGAACTCACAACCTTTCCGTCTGACTCAGGATGCCAATGATCATGCAGCTGCTTGGTTCTTCCAACACGTCTGTCTACAATGCATTGCACTCACTCAGCTTCTTTGCCATGGCATGGATGATCTGGCTTATATCATGAACATTATCTTACAGTTACACATTATTCTCCTGACCAACATTCAAACATTTTTAAAGTCATTACAATCATATTTCACGACCAAAACTTATTCAATTCCCCCTTTCTACTTCATCTCTCTTTCTTCCTTTTCCTCCTCTTCTTCTTCTCCTACTTATTCTCTTCTGCCATCTTTTTTCCCTTCCCCCCCACCCCCCAAAGACAAAAAATGTTACAATGCCATGTGTTGCTGTATTTCACATGTGTGTGTGTATGTGTATGTGTGTGTGTGTATGTGTATGTGTGTGTGTGTGCATGTGTGTGTGTATGTGTGTGTGTGCATGTGCATTTGTGTGTGTGTGCGTGTGTGTGTGTGCGTGTGTGTGTGTGTGTGTGTGTGTATGTGTATAAAATGTTGCATCTCAGGAAAAAAAAAGTATTTCTGGAATTGTGAGGGCTCTTACTCTAAGAAATATTACAGGCACATCCCAACCATCTGTAGATAAGCTGTATTGCATTACATGAGACAATAAAGTAGAAAAATCTTAGAATATCCCATTCATCCTCATTTTCAATTTCATCAACTAGCACGGTCTGACTGAGGATTCTTGTCACTGCCATCCCAGATTTCAAAACTCAGCAAAATCATTCTCCATCTGACTTAAACACATCTTTAGGAAGATTAAATCATTGCCATTCTCACTAACTCTTCATTTTTCAATAATAAAGTCCTGGGTTTTTTTTCTATAGATACCTTTAGTTCATTGGATTCTTTTTGAGCTTTATAAATATAATTGTGACTCAGTGCATTATCCCTTTTCCTTGTAGATTTCACTAATGCTTTAATGCTTGTGTTGCAAATTTCTTTCCTCTTATTGTGTTTGTAAAAAATTACATTTTACAGTAAAACTGTACACAAAACATTTCCATGATTTTTGAATGAATAAAGTCTGCCTGCTTGCCTGCCAGCCTACCTGCCTATATCTGAAAGCAGCCATCCCTGCCTTTCAGGTCCAGTGTTCCTGTAGTGCTCAGTAGAGCCAGCAAGGCGCACCACAGGGAGAGTGCCCTACCTGGCAGTAGCTGGCACTGGGGTTGTTGAGGGCCAGGGCAATCAGCACATTGTACAGTGGCCGCACCAGACTCCCGTCCTCAGTGAAGTAAATGTTGTCAGGGAATGTGCGTGGAATGTCTACGCAAACAGAAAGAAATTCATCATCAGCAACAACAGCAACAGCAGCAGCAGCAGTTAGAGCAACATAGTATCACCACCAACACAGAAAAATGTCCACAAAATGACAGATTCAGCAACTAGAACAACTGGAAAAAATGGCAGCTTGACTATCACCTCTACCACAGGAATATTTGCAGAATATTAGAATGAAAAGACAACTTGTAAACAACAAGAGTAAACAAACAAACAAACAAACAAATGCCAGTACTACTGTATGAAAGAATGATCACAGGACTGCTAGAGACTTCAGGATGAGAAATCCCACAATTTGTAAATGTGAACCACAGAGAAACGTGCTCCAGGGACTTGGTAAGAAAGTAAGGCCCAGGAATGGGGGAAGAAGGCAACACATTAACTGTAGCACTGTCATACTTAGTCAAGGATTTTCAGTACTAAAAAAAAGTTGTTCCTTACCCAGACTGATGCAGTCCACCAGGGCAGGGTCTGGTGTCTCCTTAAGCAAGGACTGGTACAGGCCTGGGTTGCTGTTCATCCGCACGTCTGCCTTGGTCAGACTCATCCAAGCCTGCACACGGCACACAGCACCAGGCACATTGCAAGGCAAATAATCATGGAGGCTGAGAAAAATGTCATGGAAACTTAGGAAAAAAGGAAATCCCTTTCATAAAAACCAGAGAGGGACACATGTATCTGTTTGCATTCACCAAAACACGAAGAAAATGAGATGTGTTTTTATATATATACAAAAAACAAAAAAACAAAGGAGGCTTTTCAAGCATTACTTTTACCAATTATTTATTAATTGAAATTCTCTTCAAATAGTAAGCTACCAAAAACAATAAATCTGGAAACATCATATTTGCATGCTAACATCTTTCATTTAATGTCCTTTCTCAATCAACAAAATAATTTGTGGAAGGAAAAAAAAACAACCACACACACACACACAAAACTCTAGGAAAAATTAGCAAAATCTCTCAAAATGTTACCATAGGTCTGTATGCCAGAGGTATGCCTTTTCTGCAGAATCTCTTTACTGCAACAGAAAGGGAAAATCTTATCATTTAGAATAGATATATTCTATATATAATATAGTATTCTTATTTATGTCAGAATAAAAGCATTACAGCCCATGATTAATTCCTGGACTTTCACCAAGTCTTGCAATTGTTACTAAAAAATAATAGCAGATGCATAAATTTTTCAGCTCATGGTCTTCACTAAGGTACAGTCCTACTTATCAAATTCAATTCTCAACTCAAAATCCACCAACGAGGTTATGTTTTACCCTGGATTCTCTAGTTAGCTTTTCGGCAAAATAACTCAAAAAGTTTGAAACAGACTCTGATGACAATTGGAGGAAGGTCAGGACTTCATCCAAGGAACAATCCATTAAATGTTTGTGGTTATAGGTTACATAGTGATGAAATTACAACCACAAAGAGAAATTGTATAGCAAATCATGATGCTGATGATGTCAAACTATTGATGATGTCCATTCAAGTGTTGCGAAGGAATGTGAAGTGCTTGACATGCTTGCGGATGTGAGTGTAATCAAAGATTATAGGTTACACAAAGATAGCTCATGCCAAGCTTTTGCTATATAAAGTTACAAGATGCTCGGAAACGCAGCGCACCAAGCGGGAATGAATATGGGTGAATCAAGGGAAGTAATCACACCGCTTAGAGACATGTAAAACTGCTTGTTTGTCGACGCGTTTCTGATGCGTTCCGATCATGTTTGTGAACAAATTTACGGTGTAATGTGTAATAAAATGATTTGCTGCAATAATGTGGGTGTTTTGGCTTTGTTTTTTGTAGCAGGCGTTGTGAAATCGAAATATTTGGTTCATCGAAATTTATTCACAAACATGATCAGAACGCATCAGAAACGCGTTGACAAACAAGCAGTTTTACATGTCTCTAAGCGGTGTGATTACTTCCCTTCATTCACCCATATTCCTTCCCGCTTGGGGCGCAACGTGTCTCGATCCTCACAACAATGAGCCAATGAACTATCTTTGTGTAACCTATAATCTTTGGTGTAATGCAAAACAAGAAGGGCAAAGCCCACACGATTCACATGCTGAGAGGATGTGAAAAATGGCTGTTTTTAGACAACATTTACGGCCCCTACAACCTTGACCTTGAAGCAAGGTCAAGTCACTATGTATGTTTTTTGACGCCTTGTCATCATACACCATCATGCCAAATTGGGTGTTGATAGACGTAATAGTCTCCGAGAAAAATCCTACGTTAAAGTTTTTTATGGACGACAGGACGCCCGGATGCCCGGACGAACGACACAGGTGACCTAGTCTGAAAGTATAACATGTGTACTACAATGTTATGAAGTTTGGAAAAGTTATCTTCCATAGTTCAGGGTCAAGGTCACTTCAAAATATGTATACAATCCAACTTTAAAGACCTCCTGTGACCTTGACCTTGAAGCTAGGTCAATCGAACTGGTATCAAAAGATAGGGATTACTTTGCCCTATACACCATATATAGGTCAGGTATCCAATCTCAAAAACGTCAGAGAAAATTTGGAAAATTTGAAAAATGGCTGTTTTTTAGACAACATTTACGGTCCCTGCGACCTTGACCTTGAAGCAAGGTCAAGTCACTATGTATGTTTTTGTACGCCTTGTCATCATACACCATCATGTCAAATTGATAGATTTAATAGTCTCCGAGAAAAATCCAACGTTAAAGTTTTTTACAGACGCCCGGACGGACGAAACGGGTGAGTACATAGACTCCCTTTTGCTTCGCATGTGAGTCAAAAAAGTGCCATGCAGAAGGTCCGAGTGGCTTCGCTCCTTTGTCGTAAGAGGGGGGGTAGAGGCGATCTCTGCCTGGTCAGCGCGCAGAGGGTCAGGGGGTCAGGGTGAGTCAACACCTCCTTTGTAAGAGGGGGGGTGAAGGCGATCTCTGCTCCTTTGTAAGAGGGGGGGTGGAGGCGATTTGAAGCTCCCCCTTGCTTCCCTGAGCAGTAGGCATCTGACCATCGATTGGCCCACTAGTATGCTGACGTGGCAGAACGGAGGTGGCTGGGAAATAGCCTCGGACCCAAAGCACAGCACTATATATTCGTATGTACATGTCCAACACGGGTTACTGGGAGCTGAAAGTGCTTGGGAGGCTGTCGGTGCCGTATTGAGGCGCAGCCTGAGCAACACGAGTGATCACTGTGGGTGCACGAGTGATTGCTAGAAGTGATGACCAGTCTGGGAATAAACATCCTGTAGAAAACACATGCCTGTCCTGCTTCTACTTTCCTGGCGCAAGCTGGGTCGGATCCCAAGTCACAAACCACGTGCATGCGACATTGGTTCTCAGACCAAGTGGACATAACACAAGTTTTCCACACTCGGAGACCTCCAGCAGACCCTAGAATGAATTAACTCTGCAGGTCATGGAGGAGAAATTGTGCCATTCTTGGCAGAGGTTTGTGCTCTCAGAGTGCTATTTAGTTACCACGTCAATCAATGATAGTCAACGGTTCATTTAAACAAACTGAGGATCAATTTCATGAAATATAGATGACCAAGTTTTCATGAATGCTCTCATTGCATGTCTTTCATAAGCATACTTCAACACAGATTTCCTTGTGCAATCATTCTTTACACAAGTATGTCCACATGCACACACACACACACACACACACACAAACACACACACACACACACACACACACACACACACACACACATATCTCTATTTTTAAATTTAAACAAGAAGGGCAAAGCCCATACGACTCACATGCTTGACCTTGACTTTTACATGATCTTGACATTTACATGACCTTGACCTTCAGGTGACCTTCAAGGTCAAGGTCAAACAACTAAACACACCAATGACATCATACACTAAGAAATGCTTTACACATTTTTCCTACCCAAATACATGTGGCCTTGACCCAAGGTCAAGGTCATCCAAGGTCATGCAACACAAAGCTGTTAATTCAAGACATAGGAAGCACAATGGCACTTTCTACCATGAGATATGGTCACTTTTAGTGGTTCACTACCCCATTTTGGTCACATTTCATAAGGGTCAAAGTGACCTTGACCTTGATGATATGTGACCAAATGTGTCTCATGATGAAAGTATAACATGTGCCCCACATAATTATTAAGTTTGAAACAGTTTGAAGCAAGGTCAACCAAACTGGTATCAAAAGATAGGGCTTACTTTGCCCTATATACCATATATAGGTGAGGTATCCAATCTCAAATACTTCAGAGAAAATTGAGAAAATGTGAAAAATGGCTGTTTTTTAGACAACATTTATGGCCCCTGCGACCTTGACCTTGAAGCAAGGTCAAGTCACTGTGTATGTTTTTGGAGGCCCTGTCATCATACACCATCATGCCACATTTGGTATTGATAGACTTAATAGTGTCTGAGAAAAATCCAACGTTAAAGTTTTCGGACGCCCGGACACCCGGACGCCCGGACGGACGAAACGGGTGAGTACATAGACTCACTTTTGCTTCGCATGTGAGTCAAAAAGGACAAAAAATTCCACCCAAAATTTTATAGAAAAACTCTGACAAATTACACAGGACTGAACGAAGGACTTTCTATCAAAATTGTTATCAAGCACTTCCTCTTGCAGC